>APFE030476344.1:121249-139056 GCA_000404065.3 Pinus taeda | reverse complement strand
TAGTGACAACTTCCTAAACTCCAACCATAAATCGAAGTTTAGTAAACTTCGCCTGTGTGAGAGCCTTTGTAAAGATGTTTGCACTTGATCATCGTTTGAACAATATTGCACTTCAAGAACATGGTCATGAATGAGCTTTCTGATGAAGTGCATGTGTAGTTCAATGTGTTTGTTGCGCTGATGTTGGACTGGATCTTTGCATAGTTGAATGGCACTTTGATTATCACACCAAAGTGTAGTTAGATGTTGTTGCTGAAAGCCAAACTCTGACAGGATCTAACGAAGCCACAAGGCTTCCTTACAAGCTTCTATGGCACCATGATACTCTGCTTTTGCTGAAGAAAGAGAAATGTCACTTTGTTTCTTGCAAGCCCATGTAATAGGTCCAAAACCAAAAGTGAAGAAATAACCTGCAGTAAGCTTCTCTCATGAACGGTCACCCTACAAATGACCCTCCATGCTCTTTAAATAGAGATCATGGACCAATCGGGTGTTAAGTCACGAATCAAGTGTCGGTAAACCGTAATACCGAGGAGAGAATGAATCGTCGGATCACTTCATGTCTAGAACATATTGTGACTGTCGGATTGTAAGTTACAAAAGTACATAGTAAAGAAACACACTTTACCTAACTCTACACTAAACCAAGTTGAGCAAGTTTCGATTTGGCATTAATTGTCAACCACCATCTATTTGGCATTAAGTGCCACCCAACACAACAAATTGCCCATAAGTCAACCATTCGGTCGATCGAGCTAACCGTCTTTAAATGTTGTGTAAAAGGATGGATAAGTGTGAAGGGTCAAGGAGCGAACCAAGTAGACCTCAAAAAAGAAATGCCTAGAGACAAGTAGCTCTCTAGGCTCTAGGACGAGGGTGAAGGTTGAGGTTTAGCGTTAAAGTTAAGCCTAGAGACAGGTTCTCTAGGCTCTAGGGTGAAGGTGAAGGTTGAGGTTGGTTAGGTCCAAGAAAATCGATTTATAACATAAAACCAATGTAGAACGATCTTAACTCCAGAGCTATCAAGCATCAAGAGGGATCAAATCCCTCAAGGTGCAAACCTCTTTTTCGAGTACAAAACTTGAGGAAAGGTTTGCACCTTGAGAGATTTGATCCCTCTTGGCGCTTGATAGATTCAGAGATAAGATGGATCTACATTGGGGCTTAAATCCATAGAAGATTACAACTTTCTTGGTCACATAGTTGGGCTCTATTAAACCAGCGTATACCCATTTTAACTCTGGATCTATCAAGCACCGAGAGGGATAAAATCTCTCAAGGTACAAACATTTCCTCAAGTTTTACACTCAAAAAAAAGGTTTGCAACTTGAGGGATTTGATCCCTCTCGGCACTTGATAGATCCGGAGTTAAGATGGATCTACATTGATACATATAGCTGATATGATTTATAATTTTATTATTTCCCTTATTTTATAATTTTCAATTTCCTTTAGGAGATTTATATCTAAGAAAATTTTACTTTAATGCTGGAAATTCAATAGGGACGTTGAATAGGGACAAGCAATTGTATTTTCTACGTTATTCATGCACACACTTAGATCGTAATGGAATTTCCATGACAAATACAAGAGATATTTAAAACAAGAAAAGGCTAAACTAAAATGGAAAATAGGACCTCTCTTTTTGGCAGCAGGAATCACATATCTATCAATATTTCAAAAGGGGAAGCATATAGTATATCTAATACGAGTATATTAGGTATATTAATGGAAACATAAATGTGAACGGTTTGTAGTCAAGATGACAGGCTATACTCTATTGTTCTACATCACTATTCATACATCAATTCATTTATTATCAAGACATATTTCATGTCTCTAAACACTTTGCTGACTTACAATTGGGTATCTGAAATATGACCTGGCTTATAAGTAATAGCAACCGGTATCTCTAGTCTGTTATAAGAATGCCTAACATGACTGTAACAGCTTCTCCTTGTAAAACTACACTTTTTGGGTCCTCAACTACTCGAAGGACCAACTTTCCACCTCTCTTCGATGCCTGATTCACAAATGATGTTGTGTTATATCTCAAAACTAAAAATCAATTTGCATTGTTAAGCTTGCAACTGAACCATTATGCTTTTCAAGAAATCTAGTAAAATGGAAGCAGCTATCCCCATAATACTATGCATTGACAATTATGAATCCTCAACATAGAACGTTAATTAAAGATAAACCTTTTAGAGAGGCTACTACTAATTATGGATAAACACACAGCTGAGACCCCCTTCATATGCTCAAATGCTGAGATCCCATCGAAATATATCATGGGAAATGCAGCTTACCTGGTAAGCAACCAACTCAGTTTTTCCAAGCTTTTTGGCCCAATATGGTGCCAATGCACAGTGAGCACTTCCACACACAGGGTCCTAAAAGATGAAACCAAAAAATGAGAAACAAACCAAAGTCAAGGAGACTTGAAAACAAGCAAACAAATTTACAAATTCAAAGATATAAAAAGGATGGGTCAAGCATTCATCAAATAAATAAAAGGTTTTTGATGGAAGCATAGACACTGCATTTTTGAGGAAGAAAGTAACATTAAAATTTTCTTAAAAGCCTTAACTCTGTGTAAAACTCAAACCTAACTTGACAATTGAAGTATTTTTTTACATTATTCTTCTACTCCCTTTTATAGATAAAGATGCTCTTTCATGCTTTAGAAGATAGGGTAATTTATATTACTAATACAGGTTTTAATGAGTCTATCAGTCAAGACAACGTTGCTATAAAGGCAATGTGAATGATTATTGATCCCTACAAATAACTGACCTCTAGTATTAGAAGTTTTATCCTCAAGATAGAGAGAAGCACATGCACACGAACCTTAATTTGTTTCGAGGAGAAAAGGAAAAATAACTAAATTATGCCATGAATTCATGTTTCAAATTAATTTAAAAAAGAAATCCGGAGGAAAGATTTATTTTGTTTCAAATCCAAGAAATAAATTTTGAGGAAATTTAATCATTGCATGTTAACATTTCACAGTTGTTACCTCATTCATACCAAGTTTTGGACAAAAAAACCGAGAAATAATGTCAAAACCAGATTGCTTGGGAGCAAGTCCTGTCACAATGATCCCTCTACCACTGCATCTCTGAATTTCATCAAATTCAGGCTGTAGATTTTCAACAAGTTCTCCTGAAGCAAGCTCAACCTTCAAAAAAATGATAAAGTTAGCCACCACGGCACCTAATATCTCCTGCCACCAACAAAATATAAGAAAGCATTACAAATTTCCATGACATCCATATAGATCTTGTTCTTAGGATTGCGATGTTTTAGGTATCAGAAAATCATTAAAATTTTGACAGTTTAATCCTGCAAGTGTGTGTGCATTTGTATGTACATGCCAGATGACATAGACTTTCTCTACTTACAAAGACAAACAGGGCAAGAGGTTATTTTGACATAGTGATGTCATTTTATTTTTTCTTTTACGGTTTGACATTTGCATCTCTTCCAGTAATTACTAATAAGCATAAATTTTTCAAAAGAAACATTAAGTGTGTGCATGTGTTCTTTAGCCTCCTCCATCCATGGATTTGAATATGAAAATGCAGGGTAATGGTAACTAAATACAATTTATCAAAGGATTCATGTTATGTACCCTCTGTTTGATTCCAAGTTACTCTTGTAAGTTTAGAATTAATTTTATGAGAGACGTGTGCAATGTGCACTCTTCAAAAGCTAGAACTTTGGTGAAGTTTGTACAGTTGGTTATAAAGTCATGCTCACCATAATCTTGAGTAAAATAAAAAAGTTTAGGATATGGAGCCTTTACCGTTCCCTCAACCCATTCAAAATCCGAAGGTTACCAAACATCCTAAGGGTATAAATCAAAGTCATTTTAAGTCAAAGGGGCCTGAGAAGTCGAAGGAAGCTCATCCTTTGCAAAGTGTTTGTCATAACACAACAACCATAAGAAAGACATTTTCAAAGAAACAGTGGGTCAGAAACCAAGTAGAGAATAACAAGAAGGCGATATTCTGCTGGTTGATAGGAACCCCATCCCTGTTAGAAACCATGGAAAAGTAGGGGTTGGATACTTTTATATTGCTAAACTTGATGGTGAACTCTTGCACTCACCAACGAGAGGGAACCACCTCAATTTGTTTGATGGAAACTAATTGAATTATCTGTAGTTAGTTGCATTCTATATTGTGTGAGCATCCTAACTCTTGCATTTTCATATTGTTGTGTTGCATCATAGGCTATATTGCATTCAGATAGATTTATATTTTTTGTATGGATTTTTATCATATAAAACTGGGGGGATAACCAATACCTAGTGCACATGCTTCCAAACAAGTTGATTTGAGTGTAGAGGTAATGTGTCTAAGAGCCCAAGGATTGTTGGAGTTCTCATGAACTCCCCATTCAAGCATATGTATCATACGCTCTACGGTGAGCTCATGTCCCTGAGTTGGAGCCAGATGTTACCCATCAAAATGGGTAACCCCATAAAAGAAAAAATTTCTCCTATATTTGACAGCCAACCAACCAGCAACCGCTAACATTCACATTTTGTTGATGATATGCCATGTGCCTTTTCCATCTGCATCAACCACACACCTCTCACCATTTGGAATTTCCTCTTGAATGAAGGTGGGTTGCTATTCAAAAAGTACTTTGATCATTTTGCAATCAGGTGCTTATACTTGTTTGTTTGTTTCGGGAATTTAGTATGGATAAAGGGGTGATATGGAAGATTGACCGATCTTAACTGTAAATTTGTTCTTTCACCTTACTAGGGGGGTTAATTTTTAGCCCTAGTCTAGTGGGACCTCCCTTGAGGCCTCAAGGTTATAGGAGAGGCACTACTTCGAAGACCCAGATTGATATAGCGTGGTCATTCTCCTTTACACCATACTTGACACTTTCCATGTCAAATAACAAACCTCTTATATATCGTCTCTATTCTTCGGGTCTAACTTTTCATTGGTTCATTGGGATTCAGAACACTCTTATCCACATCCTTGAGTAGGGTCGGGAAACATTGCCTTGGAGGTTGATGCAACCAAAAGAATGGTAAAGCATATTATGGCCACAATGAATGAAAAACAAGAAAATCAAAATGCAAAAATGGTCGAGACATAAATTGATGCTTGGGCAAAAGCCTAGCATGAGCCCTACCCTCCTCATTAGCCATCACTTGGTTCTTGAGCACTTGATTCTCCCTTTCATCAAAAGGAACCCTTGCATGTCCCAACCCTAATGAGTGATAAATTGTCTCATCTTAAGGGGTGAAATTAAATGCTACATCATAAAAAGCAAGCTCTAACCCTTGAGCTATGCATTCAAAATAAAAGCATTATTAAAAAGAAGTAAAAGGCGCACTAGAGGGGTGGAAAAAGCAAGCTGAGCAACATAACTCATGCCTCCACGATTGCTCCCTCCATTACATCTATATACTCATGATGTGGAGTCCCATTAGTTGGTCCCCTTGACCATGGCACTTGGCCATAAATCCTTTCCCCTCCATTGCCACTCATTTACACTAATGCCTATTTGATTGAAGGGTTGACCTTGGAAATGCCACTTTCCCTTCAGGGTTGGAAGCACCCAATAGGTTTGACTATTGGCCACTCCAATCAAGGTAGTGAACACCTTTACAGGATTCAGTGTAGTTAGATATCGGAAATTGATCCCAATTGGAAGTATTAATATGCCCTTAACACACAAGCTTGGTCCACTTAGATGCTTATAATGTTGAAATTTGATAGTTCAGGGAGAAATTCCCTCCTTTGGGAAGCCTTCCTCATCTAGAGAAGACCCTAGTAGCCCTTGGAAGAATTTAATTTGCACAAGGAAAAATTATTATTTTAATCTGGAACCACATTGTCACAAAAATTCAAGTCAGCCTCAAGGAGAAATTGAGTCTCCTCAACCCATATAAATACACCTCATGTCACTTCATTTGGGGACATCACAACACACACATCTCTTCTCTTGATTGGTTCGTACTACATCTGAAATTGCAAGTCTGATCTCACACATGCGAAGGGAAGGAAGAATCTTTTGTTTGGTTCGTTGACTTTCTGTTAGGACAATGTTGACCATCTTTGGCTACACTTTGACTTGGATTTGTTTGACTTGAATTTATCTCTGTTTTGGAAGGCCGAATTGATTAGGAAAGAGACAACTTTTCTGGGCTAGTTGACCAACTTTGACCACAGACATTGACTGAGTTTGACCACAGATCTATTGAAGGTTGACTACATGTTTTATCTCTCCTTTAACCAAGTTTTTGAAGGCTACTTTGACAAGATTTGATTAAGGAAAGAAGGCTGAGTTTTTTCACTGTTTGACTGAGACTTTTGGAGGCTGATTTGACTGTTGACCATTGACTGGTTAGTGCTTCTTTTGTTGCTGTTGATTTTGACCTTGTATCTATATTTGCCTTGGAAGACAAAGGGATGAAAGTTGTTTTCATAAGAGGGAAGGTCCTTTCTTGGCCTATGGAATCTCGCATGAGGGATGCATTCACTTTGGGATCAAGAATTGAAGGACTTTATAGAGTCAATGAAAGACCAATCTGAGCATTGGTACATGATAGCAATCATCAAAGTGAGCTATGGCACTGTAGATTCGCTCACCTTCATTATGAAGCCCTGCCTAAAGTAAGGAGTATGGTTTCTAGAATGCCTAAGGTTCAAACTAATCAAGATGGAGTGTGTCAGCGGTGTGCAAGTGGAAAGAAATCAAAGGGACCATTCCCTTCTAGTAGGAGCAGGACCAGTGATATTTTATATCTCATACATTCTAATTTGTGGACCCATGCCAGTGAAATCTCTTGGTGGCTACCTATACTATATAATCTTTGTAGATGAATTCTCATGAAAGACATGGATATTCTTCTTGAAACACAAGAACGAGGCATTTGATATGCTCAAGGACTTCAAGGCACTGCTAGAGAATCAAACAGAGAAGAGAATCTAAGTATTCAGGTCTAATAATGGTGGAGAATTCACTTCGAATGAGTTCATTGACTTTTGCCAGAAATTCGAGATCAAGAAGGAGACCATCGTACCTCACAACCCTCAGCAAAATGGAGTGGATGAAAGAAAGAACAGGACCATCATGGAAGTTTCTCGAGCCATGTTGTATGATTAAAAGTTGTTGAAATTTCTATGGGGAGAAGCAGCTAACACTGCAGCCTATGTTCAAAACAAGACCCCTCATCGAGCCTTGGTTGACAAGACTCCCGAAGAAGTCTTCACAAGTGTGAAGCCAAATGTTGGACACTTGAGGATCATTGGATGCCTTGTATACTTTCATGTGTTGAAGGACAAAAGGAACAAGCTAGAAGCTTCAGGGAAGAAAGGTAGGTTTGTTGGATATTGTAAAAATTCTAAATCTTTTAGAATATATGTGCTTGGTCAAAGGAATATAGAGTTTAGTAGGGATGTGACATTTGACGAAGATGTTGCCCTTGGGAAAGCAAGAGACACTCTTCCTCCTCCCATTATTGAGAAGAAGGATGATGATATGGATCTATTAGAAGGTCCTTTTGTGCCTGAGCTTGAGACAAATGTTGTTGATGATCCCTTGGAACCCATGGACCCCTTGGATCCTCCTCCCAAGTGATCCTCCTACCAGGAAGAAACCCCTTTGGCTCTGTGACACTTTACAAGATGCTGAGAGACATGCTACTGCCGGAAACCTTTATAGAAAGTAAGAAGCCATGTCGATATCACGGTTATGTTGTGGGTCGTGGCTATCAACAACATTGTACAAGCTGAACCACACACCTTTGAAAAATTGGTGAAAGAGCAGGTCTTGAAAGATGTTATAGCAAAGGAATATAAGTCTATAATGAAGAATGATGTGTGGGAAGTAGTTCCAAGGCCCAAAGGAAAGTATGTTGTGACTTCAAAATGGTTGTACAAGATCAAGCATGGAGCAGATGGAAGTATCGAGAAATACAAGGCAAGCTTTGTGGCTAGGGGTTTCTCCTAGAAAGAGAGAGAAGATTATGATGACATTTTTGCACTAATCACCCGCTATACTATTATTCGATCTATTGTTGCCCTTGTTGCTAGTCAAGGATGGACTCTTCACCAGATGGATGTGAAAACCGCATTTCTACATGGCATACTCCAAGAAGAAGTATATGTTGAGCAACCACAGGGATTTGAAGTACAGGATAGGAAGACTCGTGTGTGCAGGTTGAAGAAGACACTCTATAGATTGAAGCAAGCCCCAAGGCTTGCTATGCTCGCATTGATAGCTACCTTATGAAGCTTGGATTCATAAGAAGCAATGTCAACCCGAACCTCTACTTCAAAGTTGTCCAAGTTATGCCATTGACTTTGGTTTTATATGTTGATGACTTATTCTTGATAAGTGGAGAGACTCTGATTCTCGAGTGTAAGAGGAAGCTAGCCTCTGAATTGAAGATGAAAGACCTTGGATTGATGCACTACTTCTTGGATTTAGAGGTGTGGCAGAGACCTGATGAGATTTTTCTTTCGCAAGGGAAATATGTTGTGAAACTGCGGGAAAGATTTGGAATGGTAGAATGCAAGTCCATGGCCACACCGATGGAAATGAACTTCAAGAAGTTATGTGGAGAAGTTGTTGGACCTCATTTGGAAAATCCCTTTGAGTATCGATAGTTGATTGGGGTACTCATGTTCCTTGTGAACACCCAACCAGACATATGTTTTGAAGTTAACACTCTGAGTCAATTTATGATTAAGCCTCTACATGCAAATTGGGTCGATGCTAAGCATGTGTTGAGATATTTACATGGGACGTTTAGTCTTGGACTAAGATATATTGTTGAAGATGTGAGGCTACATGGATATACCGATGCTGACTGGGACGAAAATGTTATTGACAAGAAGAGCACATAAGGGTGTTGTTTTAGCTTGGGATCTGCCATGATATCTTGTATGAGCAAGAAGCAGAAGTCTGTTGCCCTTAGCATGGTTGAGGCAGAGAATATTGTGGCTAGCATGGCTAGCCGTGAGGCAATATGCTTGAGGAAGCTCTTTGGAGAGTTGTTTGAGCAGGTTCTGGATACGACAGTGATATATTGCGACAATAAGAGTGGGATCCGACTGGCAGAGAATCCCGTGTTCCATGACAAGTCCAAGCATATTGAGATTAATACCATTACATCCAAGATATGGTGCAAAGTGGAGCAGTGAAACTCCATCACATTTCGACTAATGAGCAGATAGTAGATATTCTTACCAAGGCTTTACCGAAAGCAAAGTTCTTGGTCTTCAGAGAGCAGCCTGGACTGATTGATGTGACCCTCCCAGGGTCACGGCTGATCAAGGACACTGAGCTATGCTCTTCTCCCCTATTTGAGCTCACGGGGAGGAATTGAGTCGAAGAGCTCTTGGGGTTGAGGGAACTCTGGACAATAGGATAGGGTGTGATCCTTACCCATTGCAATAAGTGTATCTCGCCTATTGTCACTGTAGGACATGTGTGTGATCCTTGTCATTTATGACAAGTGGGTATCTCCCCCTACCATCAAGTCTAGGACTGTTGAAATTCTGATGTTCTATGTTGTAACAATCACTTATTACAAAACTTCTTTATGTTGCAATATTAGATAAACAATTGTAGATAGAACATAAATCAAATGCACAATAGAAGACAACCAAGAATACAATGAGACACAAAGAATTTGGGTCCAATGACCAGGGCAAAACCCACAAGGGGAAAACCCAACTAGATTCTTCTTCTATTAGAAATCCATTGTTCAATAGAGATACAGAGTCAATGAGAGATAAAGAGAATGAGTAAGTTCACCCAAATCTGAACAAGTTGTAGCATGAATATCACTAGTAGCAGCAACAGATGCAAACATTGAATCAAACTTCCCTTCAACTGAATCAACACTGAAACACTGAATCAACCTTGGCTCACCAAGTTTTGTTGTTACTGTCCAAGTCTCTCTCTCACAATCTTCTTCCAACTCTCTCTCAAGTTCGAATTCTTCTTTCACAATGCACAAGTAGTGAGAGGAGAAAGAATGAGGCACATATATATAGGAGGAGCAATAAATCCATGCCATAAAGGAGTAACTCACATGCCAAGAGGAGTCTAACTCATGCCCATTTAGGAAATGTAATGTTAGCGCAAGGAGTTACTCCTAGACTGCAAAAGGAGTAAGCCTTACACATCGTGATTTAATTTCAAAATTTAAAAGGGTTTTTTGAGTGGTGGGATGACTTCTGAAGGATGTTTTGAAATGATTGTGTTCCTCTTTAACTTTCATGCATTTGCAAGCTGTGGCAAGCATAAATTGTGTGGTTAAGTGAGTAATATAGGGGAGCAGAGGAAAAGTAACAGGTAGCTGATAATTATCCTAAGAAACTAAGTATCTTAAGACAGTCACTTCAACTACATAAAGCCTTGTAACAAACTCTGTTTTTTTTCGTAAAGAAAATAACAGTTAGAAAGTGAAAAAAGTGTATAAAGTATTTCACAAATCCTTTGTGAAACCTTCACTAACAATTTCTACTTGAACTGATATCATGATTTACAGGAGACTAGATAGTAGATAAGTCAACATTAGATCCTCTTAATGATTCTCGCTCATACTATACTAGCTGTTGTAATTTGTCATTTAGAAGACTAAAACAGGGTTGGCAAAGGAAACAACAACTAGAAAGTAGAAAACATGTATAAAGTATCTCACAAATCCTTTGTGAAACCTTCACTAGCAAGTTCTACTTGAACATATATTATAATTTACAGAAAACTAGATAGTAGATAAGTCATCATTAGATCCTCTTAATGATTTTCACTCATACTATACTAGCTACTGCAAATTTATAATTTAGAAAACTGAAAACAGGAGATAGACAAACCACACATTAGATATAACTTGAATCACAAAA
The DNA here is from genome assembly GCA_000404065.3 of Pinus taeda. Classification (NCBI taxonomy): domain Eukaryota; kingdom Viridiplantae; phylum Streptophyta; class Pinopsida; order Pinales; family Pinaceae; genus Pinus; species Pinus taeda. The sequence continues at coordinate 128,164 of APFE030476344.1, read as the reverse complement.
TCCTCCAACATGAAGTGCAGAAAAAGCTATTTTATTAAGCTGAGTCTTCAGGTGAACCAAAATCCAACCATGAAATGATATTTACAAAAGATATATATAGGGAGAGAGGTACCAACTCCAACTCTCCTAAATTGTGGTTCCACTATTTCCTGATTACATGGGTGTCTTTCAGATATTAAAACATTTCCCATCGAATTGCAACAGAAAGTACAGGTGTAGATGAGAAGAAGAGGAAGAATGACATTTTGCCGCAGGAAAAACTGACTGGCTGCCCCTTTTGCTGCTTAATGTTCTCTTTATGGTCTTGACTATTGAATGACCATATGGCTTCATTAAATACAACCTTCAACAACCACATAACTATCTCATATCCATTATCTTTCTTATCCATATTGATATGGGTTGCTATCTTTCCAAAACTGGCCCAAAGGTTTTCTGCTGACAGCTGTATATTTCTATTGAGACAAGTGCTACCAGAAATTCTAGTAATACCTGTAATAGTGAAAAAAATTGGAAACACTTCCAACATTTTTGGTAGGATAATGTTTCCATTTCAAAACTTTAACATAAATGCTTCAAAAATAGCTTTCATTCCATGTGAGTTGCAGCCTCTGCAAGCTTATCCAAATTTGTTTTAATTCTAGCAGACTTAGACCTTGTGATTTTGGTTGTTTCTCCTTTGATGATGGCCTCTTCCTTTTCTGCTTCTTTTTGGATCTTTCTTCTTTTGGAAGGCTCTGATGGCTGGTCCATGGGAGCTTTACCTCTTTGCTTCTTCAAGGATCTTCTGATTTCTGCAATTGAAGGATCCTCAGTCTGCAACTCTGTTGGTTGTTCTTCTATAACTATTACTTGAGTCAGTAAACTAGGATTATTTAGGGCCTTTGATTTCAGTCTGTACTTTTCCCTCGTATGTCTCCTCCTAGTTCCAGCAACTAGTTTTAGCTCTTCTTTCTTGCTTTTACTTATTCTTGTATACCCTGCTTCCTTCAGTATTTCCTCATCAGAATCAAGAGGCTGGTCTTCTTGTTGTTGTTCATGTGCTTCCATAATTTCAGGAAACACCTACGCTTTAGATTTCTCTCTAGCTGCAAGTTTTCTTCTCCGAATTCTTGTGTAAACCTTAGGAAAAGGTCTAACAAGGGGAACCATTTTTGAGCTTTTTGTTTTCTGGGCAAAAGAGATTTCACCTTGCTCCTTTCTCTTTTCAGATTCAACAACTAAGGGTTTCTCTTTGCTGCTTTTGGCACCTCTGCTCACACTTTCCCTCTTTGTCTTTCTTTTGGAGCTTCCTTCAGCTGATACAGTTGATGTCCTCTTTGTCTGAACCTGTGTTGAAGAAGATTTAGAAATTTCTTGGGGTTTTGGTGCAGGTTGGTCTGCCCTGTAAAACAAGAATTGGTCCTAGGTTTGGTTTCTGTTTTTCAGTTCTTCAACCAGAACTTTGATAATTGCCTGATGATACAGGCTGTATTCTAATGCTTCCCGATGTGTTTGAATCCTGGCTGCCATTTTGGTCAAGCTCTTCAATATGAAACAAGGCAGATTAAGAGTCCTCATACCTGCAAAATGAAAAAGAAACCTCATATGGTAAAGAAAAACTATTGTATATCTTCTCTCACAAGTGAGAAAAATCTTAACCAGTTTCATTGTTTCTTCCCATTCTTTCTTAAGATAATTGCTGGGAATTCCTTTGGCCTAGTTAGGATCTCTGTATTCATCTCTGATAAAAGCGTTGAGATCTCCTCCTGTAATGAGTTGTCCTTTAAACCACTTTTCTCCTTCCCAGGGAAGGTTAAAAGCCTCTGCAATTGACTGTTCTGAAACCTGCAACCTAAGACCGAAGATAGTAGCTTCCTGTCCATCAAAAGTTTGAGCAAATTCTCGGGCTACACCTTGATGTGAGTCTCCTAACCTTGTGCAGAGTGTAACCAGGCTGCCTGAATAAACAACCTTCTGATCTTCAGATTAACATCAACTAGCTCAGCTCCTTGAGGTTCGATTCTCTTAAGCTTTCCACCTTTCCTAGACTTTGGTGCCATAGAATATCTGCTTGCTGGTTATGAAGAATACGTGTCAAAGTGTGGAAGCTTATCCAACAGCTGTTGCAACTATCTTGAATTAGGCAGCCTGAAAATCTGGGATGTGTTCTTAACCTCCTCAATCAATGTCTCCTTAGCTGCACTTCAGAGATTCGAAATAGTGACATTTCCTTCACTTTCGAATATTTGAGATGAAGTTATGGTTCAATCTCCCATGCATTTTTAATCCTTCATGATCACATAAGATTTCATGCCATAATAGACAGCATGTAGAAGTAATGATGAAGTCGAGTTGGCTTGGAGAGTCCAGTTGATCTGCCACTGGTGGCTGTACGAGATTTTTTGCAAATCTGGCAATTTTCCTGCATTAATTTGAACTAGCCGGAAATTCCAGTAGCGTGTCACGCGGAGCAGAAAGACGGTCGTCAAAATCCAAACAATTGGCTAAGACTGACGCTGCAGACACGCTTAAAATTTTGGGAAACACGAGTTATTTAAGATGGGTGGGGTAGGCAACAGCTGTAACTAACACCTAGCAAGCACGATCAACCCAAACGATTAACCACTACCACTTGACTTGACTTGAAGTTTGAGACCTATCCTATCACGAAACCTCGTGATTTGGATTAAATATAATCGAAAACGGTTGCGATTTCAGCTTTATTTTAAAAACGGAAAATGCTACCGGAAATTCCAGTAGCAACGGAAAATTTTAAAAAAAAACAAGAAATAACACAAGAACGAAAAGACTATCCGAAAAACATGGGAGACTGTCTGAACGAGAAAATCGGGCGCTACCAGAATTCTGGTAGCGTTTTAAATTCTTTTGAAATTTACAAAATTAATCCTAAAAAATAAAAAATTTAAAACCTACTCATGACTTAGCCTAGAACTGTGCTAACATGTAACTCATGCCATCAAGGAGGTACACATGCCTTTGTAAGTTAATCTTCTAAAAGAGAGTGTAGCATATGCATTAAAGAGTGCGTACGAGGAATCTTTTATGACATGCTTTTATTGTGTAAGAGAGTGTAAGAGAATCTTCTATGACGTGCTTTAATGACTATAAGAGAGTGTAAGAGCGTTAATAAGAGTGTAAGAGGGATATGCCATGCCAATAATGAGAGTGTAAAAGAACATTATTGAGAGCCATGATTGAGTGACTTGAGTTTCTTTTTAATAATAATAATAATAATATTGATGATTAAGTCGAAATTGAACTATTAGGATTGATTGATGATCAAAAGGGATTTTCCATCAAAAATATTTGATTACCAATTGATGCAAGGTGATTTATTATCTTGGGACTTTCTAATTTTAGACTTTCTATATTTTAGAAATTATATTTTTAGACTTTCTATTTTAGAAATTATATTTTTAGACTTTCTAGTTTTAGAAATTCATCCCTAAGTTGTGAAATTTTCAACACTCCCTCTTAGCTAGGGAGGAATTTCTTTCTGCAACAAAAGATCTCTACTTTCACTATTCATCTCTGCTCTGTATCATTTAGAACAAAGATGTGTCACTCTAATGAAGAAGAATCATCATAGGGGAGCTTTGGCTACCACCCTATATGCACAAACAATAAGGGAGATTAATCTATCATCCTATATTCACTTAGGGGATTACCACTTGTCAACATATGACAAGGATTTCACACAACCAAGTCTCATCTCTGCTTGGGGGGATAACCCACTTGTCAAGGATCTCGCACAACCAAGTCACATCTTTGCTTGGGGGGATAACCCACTTGACAAGGATCTCGCACAACCAAGTGTCATCTCTGCTTCGGGTGATCCACTTGTCAACACATGACAAGGATCTCGCACAACCAAGTGTCATCTCTGCTTGGGGGGATCCACTTGTCAACACAAGACAAGGATCTCGCACAACCAAGTGTCATCTCTGCTTGGGGGGATCAACTTGTCAACACATGACAAGGATCTCGCACAACCAAGGCTCATCATCCATGACCACCCTCTCTAGGAAGGGTCACATCTATCTATACAAGCTGCTCTCTGAAGACCAATAACTTCTATTTCGGCAAAGGCTTGGTTAGTATGTCAGCTATCTGATCATCAGTTACAATATGATGGAGCCTCACTGGTCCTCTCTACACCATATCTCGGATATGGTGATATTTGATTTCAATATGCTTGGACTTGTCATGGAACACGGATTTTCTGCAAGTTGAATCCCACTCTTATTGCCACAACATATTACTGTCGTATCTAGCACATGTTTAGACATCTCTCCAAAGAACTTCCTCAGACATGTAATGATCCATCTTTAATATAGAGAGCACAAGAATATTAGCATGCATACGATGCATGCATATGATAGCTACATATGCATGTATGGCATGCACTGCACTAGTATATATATTCTAAATTAACTATAAATGTTAAATATCACGACACTGCTTCAGATAGAAGTTACACCCTCACCCATCACCAAACATATTGCTTAATGCGTCAAAATTAAGGAGAAAATACCCTAAATAATTTCAATGATATAAATTTAGAAGTATAAAGTAAATATGGTTATAAAGAAATAAATGTAAAATTTAAGTTAATTATAAATATGGTTATATATTTATATATCCCAGAATATTAATAAATTATCAAAATGTGAAATTAAATCAAAATAAAATACATATTATAAACTAAGGGCATTTATATAAAACTAATAAAAATCCTAAAGGTAAACCTAATACACATGTCAATATCCCTGTAGCTTTGAACGAATAGAGTCACACGTTACAAAAGAGGGAAGGTGTCACCATTTAAGGGAGCGATGGGTTCGCTGGTAGGAAAGGGTGACCGCCAAGGAATGATATACAAAGACGGAAGGGGAGCATGAAAAGGGGGAAAAAGAAATCAGTTTTTGGGAACAGAGGATTGCCTTCACCTTTGGAATATAGTGCAGGGAGGAGGAAATACAGAGAATCGTGATAGAAAATGAATCTGTTTGAGGGATGAGCCAGGGGCTCGATTTTGAAATGAAAATTGAGAAATTTTGAGCTGTTCTTGGAGTTTTGGGCACGGGGGCTAGTGGACTTCCATTTCAAAGTCCTCTGGATCTGGGAACCCCAGAGGTTGATCCCAGATAGGCAGGGAGGAATCGGTTGGTTTGGTAACGTAAGTAGAAAACTCGGAGCAGCGTGGACCGACCCCAGGTGGGAGAATCAGGTACGCAATTGCATTTAATTTGATAGAATTTACAAGAAATTTGTTCCTCTGGTTGAATCTTAACAACAGTCCCTACACATGGTATCAGAGCTCAGTTCAAATCCTTCGGGACCTTACAAGCCCTACATAACCGAAAATATATATATTTGCTTTGTCAAATTCTGCAACGTGGTTAAAAATAGAATCATATTAAAAACCAGGTTCAAAAAAAAAATAGGGTTTTATATTGCAGGGTAAATGGAGCGCTAGAAATTTTATCCGTTGTGAGAACGGACTTCTTTCTGCTTGGGTGTAAGAAAATGTTCATTTTCTCCATGGCTTAGTGCTGAGTTTTCCACTATTATTTTAATTCTCGTTATTCCACATCATTTCCTTCTTGGATTGTGATAGCAGCCTGGAAAACATGACCAAGGTAATTGTTTATAGTCAAAATTGAATTTTACGAGGATCTCGGCTCATTTAACTTAATATCGCTAAGTCTTTATGCAAGTTTCGTTCTTTATTAACTCCACTTTCCAGTGAATGGCTTAGTATGCAAACGTACAAAATTCCAGCGATTGACTTAATAGGTTTATCCACCAGCCACACATATTTCTAGAAATGTTGCAGTGGATCCATTCTTAACTTATCCGGACACTTCAAAGTAGGTTCCGATTCTTATACGCTATCACTTCAGAAGTTCCAAATTATTACACGCGGACCATTTCAGTAAATTCATTTATATTGACCAGGGTAATATGGGTTTTCATAAATATGTTCCTATCGAAGAGGGATCTTACATGAAAACCAATTTCCTAAATACGCATTATATAAATAAGTTTTGAAAACCGATTTTTTAATTATGGGTGTCTTTATTACCAAATTCGCCGAATTGGGCGAGGAAAATAAAAAAATCGAAGATTAATAAGTCAATTCGAAATTTAGTACGGGATATCCAGTTCCCGGATTAATGAGATCTAGAAAGACAGGCTGAACCAGCCTAATGAGATTCCCGCAGTTGATAACTTATAATACCTCGACCTAAAGTGGTAAAACAGAATTTTTACATGCCAAACTAGTATCAAAAGAATCTGTGGATAACCAAGGTAAGGGTGACGTACAAAAAAAAAGGAAAGCGGCAAGCTTCCTCGAATCACAGACTCAAGCTTTGATTGGTTTGATGAAGAAAAGTTGGTTTCACTCAGGATTCGGGCTAGTTATCAGAGGTGTGTTTTGTCTCATCCTGTGGCAATTATAAATTTTGGTTGTGTGAATACATATCTACTGATAGCAACGATGAAAATGAGAGCGTATTATAATTTTGTTCTCATAAATTTAGTGCCTGGGTCGAATCTGTTGGCTATGTTGGCTGCCAAGGAAGATGAATTATTAGGCAATGTAGAATTCTGAATTCTGTAATGGTAATCTAATGTTAGGAGGAAAATGCAAGCAAATAGGAAAGAGATCAAACAATGGCAAATAAATGTATATAAAAAAAATTAACATCGTAATTTTTTATTAATTAATCAACTGACTAATAAACTTATTATTCATAAAGTCTGATAATATATTTCATTATAATATGTTGTAACTTAATTTTATTTTTATCAAAATCAAATATGAAACTTTACAAGTCCTGCAACATCTCAGCAGTGATAATATGGGAGTAATTTACGAAGTTAATACGAGAGTGAAGTTATAAT
>APFE030476344.1:78924-114476 GCA_000404065.3 Pinus taeda | reverse complement strand
TATGAAATATGAATTTTATAAATATATATATATTTGAGAGACTCAAATTCATAAAGTTGTAAAATAAATAAGTTCAATAACCAAGTTATATTCCTTTGACAAAATAACTTAAAGATCCGTCAAAATTGGACAACTGCTGCGTTTTGGAAATATATGTTGCCACCTTTAATCATGCTCGTTCTCTCTTTCCGATTATACATTGAGTAGTGCACAATAGATTGCGTAATATTGTGATGCTATTGGTAGTGCGGTAATGAATAACGAGTTATACACAAAGTAATAATAACAAAGTGATAATAACAAAATGAGTAAAAGAATAAAAAAATTAAAAAGAGTAAAGTGAATAGAAGATTAGTGTAATAATAGTAATAATAAAAGAGTAGGTAACAGGTTATAATAATAGATATAGTACAGTAAGAGAAAAGCCGCAAATTAAATAAGAAAGAGAATGTGGAGGAACAAGTCATTGAGTTTAATGGGGATTATGTTGTTGTGGAGGAATTAAGTGGAGTGTTAATAAAAGGTGCTAAGGAGGCTATTGTAAGAGTGACAATGAAAGGGGTACCAGAATCTTTCTTAGATGACAGAAATCAGACATGTTCAATTGTTTCATCTGAGGATGCTCTACTGGCAGACATCAAGGAATGCCGGATTTGATATTTGATGTAAGCAAGGAAGATTGGACAGCAATGCATGCCAAGGAACCTTCTCGGCAGGATCATTTACCTGCCAAAATGGAAGGAGTGCTAGACTGATTAGTGGATGGGGAGAAACATTGCACCTTTATAGGTTGCATTAATAGTCTAGATGCAAGTGATAATGCAGAAAGTGAAATGTGTGAGTTTTCAAGAAAGGGGGATAGATCAGTTGAGGAGGCAAGAGAGATTAACACTGTGAATGGATTCTCTTATGAAGTGATGGATGTTTTGGGATAGAGAGAAAGCCATTGGATGTCAGCGACTGTAGTGAAGCATCTCAAAGAGGAGTCCCTCAAGAATGTTCAAGAGGTAGAAATGACAGGAGATTTAAATTCCTTTCTAGATCAAAGAAGTGAATGTGCTAGAGTAACTACACATGAAGATATTGCATTTGTAAATGTGCACGGTAGGTTGGAGTTGGTGATTGATGTAAATGTTGACACTGATGTAGAGATGCATGTGACACGGGTTGACTATAAGAATGCAGTAACTGAGGCAGCTTGTTCAGTGTCAGATTTTGTGTTGTTTTTGGATGTGCAAAAATCTAGTAGACATTAAAGTCATTAGTTGGAGCAATTCACATAGATAATGCAGGGAAGCATAGCACAAGGGCATTACAGGAAAATGCTGCTTTGGTGGAAAAACAAGGAGTTTTGGATTTCTTACCCTGCAAAAGCATTGTGAAAAGCAGTGTGTTGGTGGAAAAGAGAATAGTTTTGGATTTGTCACTAGATGAAACCAGTGAGAATGATGTAAGAATGCATACTACATATGCCCTGGATGAAGCTGCCACAACAGTGCATTTGCAAAGATTGCCATTGTATGCCTGTAAAAAAAAAAAATTCAGTGAAATCTTGAGAAGCTTCTGTGGAGGAAATCGAAGAAATGCCTGTTAGATTATTAAAGAAATCTATAGCAGGGAATAATTTTGTAGGTGCTTGTCAGGATGTTGTCTTAGAGAGTCAAATGCAAGGAATGTTCAGTTCAATTTTGGATGAAAGTACTCAAGATATTCCACAAAAACATGCCATGGAGATTGTTGAAGCAGACATCGTAGTGGTTGGATTGCAAGAGGTTTCAAAACCTTTGGTTCACATTAATGAGAATCCCCCTAAGCATAAATTCAATCAAGGGTTTAAAGGAGAGTCATCTGGATGGATTGCAATTGTTAGGAAATGACAATGAAAAGACAGTAGTCAATTCTTGATGGATTTTAGAGATTTTCAGACTGCTCATGTGCTTACCAAACGAAAATATCTGACCAAAATTCAAGTTAACAGGGACAATGAAAATAATGATTGTTGAAAGATTCAGGATCTGTATAAAAAAATGTCATGGAAGAGGAGTTTGCAGTCATAGATGTGGAAACGGAGAACGATAATGAGTATGTTTGGAAAAGAAAAAAATTCCTGAATATGCCAGGTAAGTGTTACAAACGTGTCGTCAGCAAGCTTGAGTCGGAGAGAAGAGGAGTCATCTTCTATGTTGCCACAAACTAGTGAAAATATGACACATGCATATAACGGTAAACTATCTTTTTCTATGGAGAAAGCTGAGATAATTTACATGGGCAGTGTAACAAGTCGATTTATGGCCTCAAGTTCAAGAACCAGAGGATATTTCAAGGATACATTGTTTCCCCAGGACAACTTCAGTGGGTACTGTGTTATACAATAAAGACATTACTGAGCCAAGTAAATCTATTTATGCATAAGAAAAGCATCATCTGCAATACAAGCACATGAATTAAAAGAAGATGGTCATTCTTATCCTCACAAACGAAAAACATCACTTGAAAAGCATTTGTCTGTTGGAAGTGCATTCTGTGTAATAACATGTAGTTCTAATTACCCAAGTTATGAAGAAGTGGCAACACAGACCCTGCAAGTTTTGCTTCTTGCCAACTTACAATCTGAAAAGGCATGTGAACAAGCTGCTCACTATCATAATAGTGGATCACAAATTGTGAAATCATTTGGGGTATGCTATGACTATGATCAGTTATAAATCTATCTTGGTACGTCTCATCATAAGATCTGTTGCTATCCTTTGCTTACTTAAGAAAATGATGAGGACACTGTAAGTAGTCAAATCAAGTTGAATACCTGATCCGTCTACAACATTCCATGTTTCCTAGAAATATCTTCAATCCCTGTTATAATGTTAAGGAAACAACTTCCTGGACCCAATTCACTATTTTGGTTCCATATATTATTGTAGCATGTCATAACCTTGCCATTGTTGATTCTGCCTCATAAATCCTTAAAAGAACACTTACAATTAAACGAAGTGGCGAATTAATTCATGAATGTGTAGAATTTAACATTATGGAGAGAATAATTGAATTCACAGGTAAAAAGTTGAACTCAGATTCTTCAAAAGATTCCCATATCTTGGATAAAGGATAAAAATTGGGACTTAATGGATAATTTGTTTGAAATATAAGATGATGTCGACATAGCAACGCATTTGGTTCCAATTACTAGGTTATGTGCCTTATCTTCTGTTATGGTAAAGTCTGAGAGCATCGACTTGATGAAAATGATGGGAAAACGGAAGTATACAGATAGGGGAGGCAAAGGTGCTTCTATAGAAAAGTGAGGCATAAATCTAAAACAACCATGGAAATACATGTTGAATGCTATATTAGTAATAATAGAATGAAAGTTTTAAAAAAAAATATAGACACTAGTGGTACAATGGAAAGGTACGAAGGATCTAGCGAATTGGACTCTTTAGAGGTCATGGCAGGGTCCAAATGCCACAAGAATACCTATGGACTAGTGAATTTGTAGAGTGAATATTAAAACTAGTACAATTAGCCATAAGTGATATTGTGGAAAAATAAGAAGCAAGAAAAGGTCATAAAGCTACATATTTTCTGTTGTGAACAAAAGCATTGGAACTCGATACAAGACATAGGCTTCAGGACAGAGAAAGGAAATTTATGTGCAATGCTTATCACTTTGGCATGACATTTTGCACTAACTTTTCAAGGAATGATTGTTGGGACAGCATTCAAACCTAATTTAGCAGTCCATATAATTGATGAATACAACCTGAGCACAGGTTCCATGAGCATAAATACAACCTATAGGGCCGAGGTATTGAAAGAGTACTACCATTTAAACATAGAGCAATGTATGGTGTATTACTGTTAGAGGAAATGTTGAGTACAAGATATGTCCCCAATGTTGTTGCATACCATGCTTTGATCTAGGTATTTCAAACAATATATATATAAAGAGAGCACAACAAACAACATTATTGTTAAAAGGAATGAATTGAGATCCATCTTTGCTAATGACTATCCATATGATGCATTTTGTTACCAAGTAAGATAATAACCCAGCGAGTTGTTACTGGAGCAAAAGCATACAAATCAATGAATGTTTGGGACAGAACGATAGGTGCTGGTAAGATCAAATATCAAGTGTCAGTTAGCAATCCAAAGCCATAAGTCTAATGCACAATCAATACACGAAAGAATGATTTCAAATTATTATGCTTAACATTGCTGGTACATGGATACCTATATAAATCATGACTTATGTTATGGATGTGATATCTATAATTTTATTTTTATTTTACGTATCAATATGAATGATGAGATGGAAATAAAATAATGAATACACTTGACTACTTGATGTGAAAATGAACTTACAAATATATTGGTTAGACATAGCCAAGTATGTTATATGAACTCAAAGATCAATATCATAGATGAGAGTTTATTAAGAATGCATAGAAACTTGTTATTTGAATACAATTGATTTTGAATATATTGATGCATATGTTATAATTTGTGGGCAAGTGTTTACATTGTAGATAGTATCATTACCAAACCGACTACGTGATGACAAAACTCCAAGAACAATTGAGGCTCAATGAGATTCCATGATAGGGTATTAACCCTGATTCTACTAGGAGGGGTGGAGGTGTTGCCCACCGTTTATCCTCCAAAACCTGGAGTCATGGGAGGATTGTGTGAGTCACGCTCCCCTAGACGTGTGATGATGACTACCGGATGCCCATTGGGAAATCAGATCGATATAGTCGACTCTGCCATCCTTAGAGTTTATGAATGGTTAGGTCAGTGTAACTGACGCCATGGCATAGTGCAGTAGAGGACGGATAGGATGGGAGCGGAAGAGATTAGGAAGGATAGGATGATTTTATAATAGCTTAGGAACTTGGTTGAGGCAAGGCATGACCATTAAAGTTATAAACCTAGAAGTATTCAAAACACCAAATTTATAGTGTCCTCACATTAAATAAGAATTTAACCTTGATATGCAACCCTAACAAGAATATATTAATAGCTAAAATAAGTATTGATATACAATAAAAGCTCTAACTTCGGGACGAAGTTTTCTAAAGGAGGGGTATATGTAATGACCCATCTTTAATATAAAGAGCACAAGAATATTAGCATGTATACAATGCATGCATATGATAGCTACATATTCATGTATTGCATACACTGCACTATTATATATATTTTAAATTAACTATAAATGTTGAAATATCACGACACTACTTCAGATAGAAGTTACACCCTCACCCATCACCAAACATATTGCTTAACGCGCCATAATTAAGGAGAAAATACCTTATATAATTTCAAGAATATAAATTTAAAAGTATAAAGTAAATATGGTTATAAGGAAATAAATGTAAAATCTAAATTAATTATAATTATGGTTATATATTTATATATCCCATAATATTAATAAATTATACTAATAAATTATCAAAATGTGAAATTAAATCAAAATAAAATACATATTATAAACTAAGGGCATTTATATAAAACTAATAAAAATCCTAAAGGTAAACCTAATACACATGTCAATATCCCTGTAGCTTTGAACGAATAGAGTCACATGTTACAAAGGAGGGAAGGTGTCACCATGTAAGGGAGCGATGGGTTCACTGGTAGGGAGGGGTGACCGCCAAGGAATGATATACAAAGACGAAAGGGGAGCATGAAAAGGAGGAAAAAGAAATCAGTTTTTGGGAATAGAGGATTGCCTTCACCTTTGGAATATAGTGCAGGGACGAGGAAATACAGAGAATCGTGATAGAAAATGAATTTGTTTGAGGGATGAGCCAGGGGCTCGATTTTGAACTGAAAATTGGGAAATTTTGAGTTGTTCTTGGAGTTTTGGGCATGGGGGCTAGTGGACTTCCATTTCGAAGTCCTCTGGATCTGGGAACCGCAGAGGTTGATCCTAGATAGGCAGGGAGGAATCGGTTGGTTTGGTAACGTAAGTAGAAAACTCGGAGCAGCGTGGACCAACACCAGATGGGAGAATCAAGTACACCAGTGTATTATGCCAAAAGAATGTGATTGTGCCAAGTGTGTATAACAGAGAGATCACCTACATCTTCATCATCACAACTATACCAAGATTGTGACTGTGTTCTTTCCCTGCACTGAGGTCTTCATCATCACAATTATGTCGAGAAAGTTGAGACTGTAATTACAGGCATCTGAATTTTTCTTCCCTCCTGTAATGTGGATTTTAGACCTGTACCCATCCGAAGAATTCAAAGAATCTGAGTTCTTGTACCTCATTGTATCCACTGTAGTTACCACCGAAGATTTCATAGACATCCAAGATCCTGAACTAAACTTATACGAAAATCTCAGCAAGGTTTATAGTAGTTTCATCTCCATAAATGAGCCAACGTGTCATGTTGAATGGGTGTGTCTCCATAGGTGAGCCAACATGACTGTATTTAATTCATTTTGCTAGCCAACATCAAGAGGATTGTGCTTGTCTTTTTGGAGGGATTTTCTAGACAGTAGGTTGACTCATATATATTTTTCATATGCTCAAGAAGAGCTCTTCATACATGACATTGACTCTTTTGACTCAATAATAAATCCTAAGGCTCTCAATGGGAGCCACTAATAAATAAACCTCTTTCTCATGAAACCCATGAAGTAAGGCATACAAAAATAATTTTATTTCTTTCATTTCATCATTTACAAAGATCATGTCATTATGAAGACCGAACCTAGTTACATCTTTTCAACATGTCCTAGGGTCAAGAAATCAAAAGAGTCATTGTCATATGAAGAAGACCCCATCAGGTACATTGTAACTTGTAAAAAGAATTATTTTTGTATTTAAAGGTGTCAAAATACCCTCCAAGACCAAGTCGGCCTGGCAGTTAAGAAGTCAACCCCATTAGAGCATGTCGTCCTCCTTAGAAGCCTATATATAGGAGGGAACTCGACCTCTTATGGACACTCGCTCATCTTCTCATCATCTAAGGGAAGGAGAAGAAGAAGCAGGCTAGAGAAGAAGGAAGAAGGACGAAAGTTTCGGTTGTTTTTCTCTCTCTCACTCACACGTGCGAAGAAGGAAGGCTAGGGTTTCGATGTTGTGAAATCAAAATTGAGGAAAATGTAGAAAGAAGGTCAAAGGAAGGTCTATTAGGTCACCTACATGCCCTAGAAGAAGGAGAAACCCAAGCGAAGGTCAAAGGAAGCCTTGGAAGCCTTGAAGTTGCTCACACGTGTGGAGGCAACAACTGTTGCAAGGGCCGAAATTTTCAGACCTGCAATGGAGGCCGAAATTCTGTTTCTAGGGGTCGAAGTTGTGCAGCTGGAACAGATTTGACTGGGTTTGACTGGGATAGAGGAAGCACATCATCAAGGAGGTCAGACTTGGTCTTAGAAGGGTATTGGTCTTGGTCTATTGGTCCTGGAATTCGTCATTTGAAGAATCTATATGAAGAGAAGAGATTTGCGGGTTTTCCTCTCAAGTGGAGAGGTTTTGGCCCTGGCTTGCAGCCTACATCCTGTGTTCCTGTGTATTATTGATCTTCCTGTTTTGGTAGTTGTTTGATGATAAAAACAACATAATAATAAGAGAAGAAGCTAATAATCAAGAAAATTAAAAATACATCATAAGCAGTTATCAAATTGAAGAGATATCATCTTAATTGCGGCCCTTTAGATTTCTCAACACTTTGATCGCTGCAAAAGAGGTTAATTTAGAAAACTATCATTCCATCTTTTTCAAAAGACATGATTCTTACCTACAACCATTATTGTTAGTAAACTCTAATATCAAAATTACCAAAACCCATAAGATTATGACCTTTCTCATATAATGTGAGAGAGTCAAAATCTTCCTATCTTCAACATTCAATTTCTATCAGTTGTTCTTTCATAGCCTTCTATAGATTATATTACTTTTCAAGACAACAATTCCTTGCACATGCATAAACAGAAGTAAAACTACTCTTTACTTTTGCAAGCATCAACAAGTACCAAAACCACAACTATCAAACACATGCAACACCTTAACTACTATCTGCAAAATTACTATCATATCTTTGGTTCCTTGAAATCTTGGAAGAACGGTAGCAGTAAAATTTTAGCAGCAAAATTTCAACAGTAAGATTTCATCAGTAAATTTCAATAGTAAAATTTAACAATAAGATTTGAGTAGTAAATTTCAGCAGAAAATGAGTAGCAAATAGAAGGAACAAGAAGTGATATTTCAGCAAAAAATGGGCTGCAAATAGAGTGGACAACACTTTATATTTCAGCAGAAAATGGGCTATAAATAGAGTGGACAACACTTGATATTTCAGCAGAAAATGGATTGTAAAGAAAGTGGACAGCAAGAGATATTTTAGCAAAAAATGGACTACAAATAGAGTGGACAGCAAGAGATATTTCAGTGAATGACGGGCTGGAACAACACTTGTCTTCACCGAAGCTCTGATACCATGTTGAAATTCTGATGTTTTATGCTATAACAATCACCTATTACAAAACTTCTTTATGCTGCAATATTAGATAAGCAATTGTAGATAGAATATAGATAAAATGCACAATAGAATACAACCAAGAATACAATGAGACAGAGAATTTAGGTACAATGACCAGGACAAAACCCACAAGGGAAAAACCCAACTAGATTCTTCTTTTATTAGAAATCAAGTGTTCAACAGAGATATAGAGTACAATGAGAAATCAAGAGAATGAGTAAGTTCATCAAAATCTAAACAAGTTGTAGCATGAAGATCACTGGCAACAGCAACAGATGCACGCACTGAATCAACATTGAAACACTGAAGCACTAAATCAACTTTAGCTCACCAAGCTTTGCTCTTACTCTCCAAGTGTTTCTCTCACATCTTCTTCAACTCTCTCCAACTCTCTCTCAATTTTGAATTCTTCTTTCACAATGCAAAAGTAGTGAGGGGAGAAAGAATGAGGCACATATATATAGGAGAAGCAATGAATCCATGCCATAAAAGAGGAGTAACTCGCATGCTAAGAGAAGTGTAACTCATGCCCATTTAGGAAATGTAGCTCATGTCATTAAGGAGGTACACATGCCTTTGTAACTTATGCTTTTAAGAGAGAGTGTAACATATGCATTAGAGATTGCTTAAGAGGAATCATTTATGGCATGATTTTATTGAATGTAAGAGAGTGTAAGAGAATCTTCTATTACGTGCTTTAGATAGTGTAAGAGCATTAATGAGAGTGCAAGAGGAACATGCCATGTCAATAATGAGTGTAAGAGAACATTATTGAGAGTCATGATTGAGTGACTTGAATTTATTTTTAATAATAATATTATTGATAATATTGATGATTAAGTCAAAATTGAACTATTGTGATTAGTTGATGATCAAAAGGGATTTCCAATCAACAATATTTGATTACCAATTGATGCAAGGTGATTTACTATCTTGAGACTTTCTATATTTTAGGAATTCTATTTTTAGACTTTCTATTTTTTGAATTTCTATTTTTAAGCTTTCTATTTTTAGAAATTCATCCCTGAGCTGCCAAATTTTCAACAAGGACTTGGCAGAGTATACCCCAATATGCATCCTACCCACAAGTTGGGCTTGTTGGGACTTCCACCCATCTAGCCAATGGGTGAGGAGACTTGAGATAGGGTGTGATCCTTAGCTTTATGGTAAGTAGTATCTCATTTAAGTGATGAGATGCAAGTGTTCTACCACTTGACTCTTGAGGGTTAAGGTGGGAAAGATCAATGGACAATAGGATAGAGTGTGATCCTTACCTCTCATGGTAAGTTATATCATGCCTATCGTTCTTGGATATAGGGTGGAATTCAGAGCTCCTTTATGATGATTCTTCTTCTTTAGATTCGAGATTATTTAGCAAATGAGCAGAGATGAACAAAGATGATATATGGTATGTGTTGGAATTTTTAAGTCTAACCTGTTAGAAATTGTTCCTGCACTATCTGGTTTATTTCACCTACTTGCTTAATTTCTTAACAA
Source organism: Pinus taeda (assembly GCA_000404065.3). Lineage (NCBI taxonomy): Eukaryota > Viridiplantae > Streptophyta > Pinopsida > Pinales > Pinaceae > Pinus > Pinus taeda. Next base: position 104,484 of record APFE030476344.1, on the reverse strand, counting down.
GTTATTTAACCATATGAATACTGAAAATAAACACAAATGCAATCTCAACCATCTACAAATCATCAACTGAAAGAATAGACCAACACACAAGGGACACATTGTCCCCAGAAAAACCCAACTTGGGAAAACCGGTGTAGCAGTTCCAAGGGTTTTATTATTAAGCAGCTTTCTTGAGTGCAACTGGGTGCCAAACTGGCTCACCCAACAGAGAAATCAATATGGCAGTAATACCTTTCTTCGGAAGCAAATATTCGGCAAATTTGCTCCACGAAAAACTCTCCAACGCCTCTCTAAGGCTATGCATCAGCCCTCCTGGCTTCTGCGTCAGCCGAGAACCCTCTGCGTCAACCTTCTAATGGTCTGTGCAGGCTCTCTGGCCCTCTGCATCACTCACGCAGGCCCAGGTAGCCTCTATGTAATCCCTCTGGCCCTCTGTGTGGCTCCTGCTAGCTCTACGTAGCCTCCTCTGCCTCTACGCTAGTCCTTCGGCACTATCTCTGCCTCTCTGCTATGCACTCACTGCCCCTCGCTGCAACTCAGGTCACTTGTTCAATTTCTCTCAGCAAACCCTACTCCAGAAAATCGAACTGACTAATCAATCTTGGTGTATCTCCAACTGACCCTCAAGCCTCCTCTTATACTTTTTCTATTGAGTCTTCAACGACCGAGATTAAATATCTAATCAACGGCTAATATTAGATTTGGTTTGATCCATGTCATTTAGAACCTTCTCACCCAGTTTTATATTAATACCCATTAATATTTTTATTTTCCTAAGTTTAGACTTAGGAACCCATTAAAAATATTAATTATTTTAATATCTCTCTAACCGGGTGGAATTTCCCCAAACCATTTCTGGGTCTTAGAGATTTCATGTGCTTTAGCCTCTCCACCAATTTTCATGGCTAGAGCACATCCGATGCTACCCCAAATCAACAGTATGATACAACGATGATGATGACAAAACATTTAAGATGAGTTTCATAATGCAGCCGGAAATTCCTCCCTAGCTGAGAGGGAGTGTTGAAATTTGACAGCTCAGGGAGAAATTCCCTCCTTTGAGAAGCCTTCCTCATCCAGAGAAGACCCTACTAGCCCTTGGAAGAATTTAATTTGCATAAGGAAAAATGATTATTTTAATATGGAACCACATTGTCACAAAAGTTGAACTCAGCCTCAAGGAGAAATTGGGTCTCCTCAACCTCATATAAATACACTTCATGTCACTTCATTTTGGGACATCACAACACAAACATCTCTTCTCTTGATTGGTTTGTACTACATTTGAAATTGCAGATTTGATCTCACATGTGCGAAGGGAAGGAAGAATATTTTGTTTGGTTCGTTGACTTTCTGTTGGGGTAGCACTGACCGGCCTTGACTACACTTTGACTTAGGTTTGTTTGGCTTGAATTTATCTTTATTTTGGAAGGCCGAATTGATTGGGAAAGAGACCAAACTTTTCTAGGCTACTTGACCAACTTTGACCACGGTCATTGACTGAGTTTGACCGCAAATCTATTGAAGGTTGATCGTAGGTTTTATCTCTGCTTTGACCAAATTTTTGGAGGCTACTTTGACAAGGTTTGACTAAGGAAAGACGACCGAGTTCTTTGATTGTTTGACTGAGACTTTTGGAGGTTGATTTAATTGTTGACTAGTAGGGTTTCCTTTGTTGTTGTTGACTTTGACCATAATTGAGAGATTTGACTTTCGATCAAATTTGACTTTTGGGCTCATCTTTGATTGGATATTTGATTGGTATTTTGGGATAGTCAAGGCTTTGACCTTTGACTCTTTGTTGATGAACTTGAACATTGTATCTCTTTGTTGAACATTTGATGATAATCTAATAGAAGAAGAATTTGGAAAGAGTTTCCCCCCTTATGGGGTTTTTCCCTAGTCTTTGACCAAATTGTTGTGTCTTTATTGTTCTTAGTTGTCTTCTATTGTGCATTTGGTTTACTATTCTATCTATAATTGCTCACTGTTTTTGGAATTGGATAAATTTATTGCTAACTGAAGAAGAATTGTAATAAGTGATTGTGTTAAGCATAAAACACAAGAAAATTAGCATATATGATATTAGTCTCTAATGAATGGTTGCTTTCACTTGAGTTTATGTTGGTCTTATAAGGTGGTCCACAGTAGCCCAGGACTCGAGGGCACCCACTCTATAGGTACCCAGGCCTTTCAGAGAGATTGATGGCTTAGCAGATGCATCATTGCCCACTTACATTAGAGCTTTGTGCAGTATGATGACTCGAACAACTAATGCACATCCCAGAGTACCCCCAAGACCCAGGATGTTGATCTTCTTTGGCCTAGCACAGAGGATTCTTCATGATTGCACCACTAGACCTAGCATGTGCCTAGGCTGGCCATGACACTACCTAATGGGCAGGCCATGATTCATAGCCCAAATGAGGATGGTCTTCTATGAGATGCCTAGGGAGGGCTTGTTGCACCTGATGGATCCCTAATATTGGATAGGAAGAGCACTACGTTGACCATTGGACACCCATAGAGATAACGTGTGGACATCCCAACAGGATTTCGGACCTTTGGAGCTACTTTGAGGTTGGATTTGAGGACTACTCCTCAAATGATGGATGACCATGATGCTTGGAGACATCTTGAACCTTCTCTTCACCATCACTCTACATATGGAGCCCAAAAAGCGCATGATGTCAACATAATTGAGGCGGGCAGCTTTGTTTTGGCATAATTTCAAGTTGAGCTAGTGGGTTGGCGTGTAACCCAAGATTTACTTGTGTTAAATCATTATCAAACTTGTCTTAGGGGCTTCTTAGCTAAAATTAGGTGAGATAGACCTCATATAAATAAAAGGTCATCTCACATTTTATTTCATCATGACTTGTGGACTATTTTGGCCCTCATTGAGATTTCAGCATAGCTCTTGTAGCATGCTACACTTGTGGAGATGTGATCTTTGTGGGTATTTTTGCTATTGGAGACTAGTCATTGTTGTGGAGATGTCACTTTGGGATAATGAAGGATTGTTCATTAATATCTTGTGGGTACTTTTATTGTTGAATATCTCTATTGGTTATTGTATGCAATATATTTGCTAGGGTTTCCATCTTCCTGGTCTAAATGAATATCTTTATATGAAATTTTGGTGAAATGTTGCATGCTTAAATTAAGAATCTTGAATATCCCATGAGAACCTCCTAGAGAGTTTTTTCTTTGGCCTTTATCCCCGTATTTAGGGATAGTGAGGGTTTTGAAAGTGAAACCCTAGTGTTTCCCCCCTTATTCCTTTCCAGGGTTTGATATCTCCATAGTAAATTTTCACTTAGACTCCATCACCCAAGTAGTAAGCACTGGTTTCCACATAGATGGTAAAAATTTACTAAAACTTCATTCTTTCCTCTTCTCTCTCAAGTTCATCCCTTCAATGCAAGTCGCTAGGCCTAGGGAATAGCGCTGAATTCAACCTAGGGTAAAGTCATTGGCTGGTTTTGAGGCTCTTCTTGCTGGTTGGAACTTATAACATCAAAATCTTCCCTTTTGCATGGTTGGAACTTAGAATAGCCTCCCTAGGGCTGAAGTCAAAAACCATAGGCAATTTTTCCCTAGGAAAACCCTAGTCTAGCATTAAAGCTCCAACTTAGGGCTTTTTGAAGGCTTGTGGCTCCTTGTTGATCAAACCTATATTGCAAGCGTTTTTTCGTCTTATATGAGTAAATGTACCACTTTTGTAGCATTATACTCAAAACCTATGCTATAAGTACCCTTGGTAGGTTCCTTGTAGGGCACACTATTCCTGATTTCATTAGATTGAGCCATGTTCATAGTCTGAGTGCCTTACCTAAGCCCATCAAACCTAACACCTTTGAGCTATTACCTTAAAATATATATTAGGTGACTCGTACCGGGAAGCCTCCCTTGTCCTGAAACTCCATTAAAGAGCAGGGTGTGGAGTGCCAAGGTGACAATGGCCTCTGCCTCATTGTTGTATCTTGGTCTAGTGCTTGTCTTGTGAGGCCTCTTACAAGACTTGCTAGATTTTGAGGCAACATTTCCACTTATAGTTTAGTCAAGAAATTTTATTTTAGATCTTATACTAGGCTAAACGATTAATATAGCTTGTTAAAAATTTCCCTTTTAAATTTTTATTTTAAGATTTTGCATTCCTATGTTTAACTTAGTTCAGAAATTTTGATTTCCAACAAGCCTATTTCACCGAAGACCTCAATTTTAGCCCATAAACTAGATTATTTTCACACCCTTGTGTGCTAGAAATCCTAACTTTAAAATTCTGATTGCATATCCAATAGTTTAGATGTTTTCCACATTCAAAAATTTAGTTTCGGCATTGTATTTTTCCAGTGTTCCACGGGGACGCGTCCCCCAGGGTGGGGTGCGCGCACCCCTTGCACCCCACGCACCCGGGACGGGGAGACTCTCGGGGGTGCGTTTCCCCACGTCCCCCTTTTGGGGAGACTCGGGGAGACGCAAGGGGGTGCGTTTCCCCAGTGTTGGAGACTCGTCTCCCCGAAAGGGGTACTTCTGGGCGTCCCCCCCAAAAATGGGGTACTTCTGGGCGTCCCCCCCAAAAATGGGGTTCTTCTGGGCGTCCCCCCGAAAATGGGGTTCTTCTGGGCGTCCCCCCTCCATTTTTGTCTAAATATCCTTTATAAACAAAAACAAAAAATTTAAAAAAAATGAAAATTAATTGTGACACTAGGTATTGATGACCGACTCTTCACTCTTAACTATTTTTGAGTTTGAAACTTTGAGTTATATAAATTGAAAATTTTAATTTAGTGTTCAATTTAGAATCTAGAAGACTAGAATGATGAATGATGAATTCAGAATTTTCAATTTTCCATTTAATTTTTAAATCAATGATTCAATCTAAATTATAGAATGATGATTCATGAATGATGAATGATATGAATCAATGTACATTGTATTTGAATATTTCATATTGAATTTTATTATTGAATCTTATGGTATTGAATCTTGATGAATTAGCATTTAGAACATTATAATGAGTATGTCATATGAATGATGTATGTATCAATTCATGAATGATGAGGACGGACCAAGATTCAATTACAATATGTTATTATTTATTTGATTCAATTATGAATTTAAATTTTATGTATGGATCAAATTTGAAATTTCAATGTATTGGTATTACTATTACTAATTAGTCTATTTAATATGCTTTCATTATTGAACAATGAATATGAACATGAAAATTTCAAAATTATATACATATATAAAATATATATAATTAAAAATTATATTATATATACCTCGACGTCCCCCCGTCTCCCCTAAATTTCCCTAAAATTTGAGGGTACTCCCACACGTCCCCTTTGTGCGTCTCCCCGCACCCGCGTCTCCCCGTCCCGGAGACTTGGTGGAACATTGTACTTTTCCTAGGAATTCGCATTTTCACATCATATGCAAAATTTTGAACTTAATATTCTAGAAACTCAATCTATTTTTTGTTTTAGTCTAATTTTTGTTTTTGGCAATTGAATTATTTTAGAAAATAAAATTTTCAGAACCGTTTCAGATCTGAAAATTGCATCTTACTGGCATTTTGTAGCCTCAAGTATTAGGGAGTTAATTCCCAGATTTCCATTTCAAATTTAGCATTAAGAAATTCTACATTTTGCATCATTTCTCATTGCTGCAATTTAATTCCAGAATTTGACTTTTGAAACATTCACTTCATGTTTATATCATTTGCTTACTCAAACCCATTTCAAATTTAGCATTAAGAAATTCTACATTTTGCATCATTTCTCATTGCTGCAATTTAATTCCAGAATTTGATTTTTGAAACATTCACTCCATGTTTATATCAATTACTTACTCAAATCATTAAATTTCACATATAAACCTGGAATAATCTTTCAGTAAGACATCTCAAGATTCAGATTTGAAACAAGTCAAACAACCCAAATTCACAGATCATAACAAGACTTGAAACTTATTTTGGAACCATCCTTTGTAAATCAATTTGAGAAATACTTCAACAATATTCCAAACAAGTCATTTGGTCCAATCCAATGTTATCGGAACTGCACCAGAACCAGTGGAACCGGCTGGTCCAACCATTTGGGCCCAAAACAGGGCCGGTTCGGGTTCCAGAACTGGAATAGGCCAGATCAATACTGAACCAGCCTATTTCACCAAACCGGCTGGTTCAAGACCGGTTCCGTGCAGTCCGTACCCATGTGGGTCAGCGTAAAAAATTTGCCATTTTTTTGTTTTTTTCTCATTTGGTTGGCCCACTTCTAATTCTCCCTTAGGCTAGCCTGATATTGAATATTCAAGACTATGGCTCCAGCATTGCTATGTAGTTCATGGTAATGTTAAATTCTTAAAGGATCCTTTTACTTAAATTTTTAACATTACCATGAAATGACTCAGGATGTTTGAGAGTCATTCCAACCTCATTGGATTTCATATGGGGAAAGTAGAATTTTAGATCTCACTCAAAATCTAGTGAATTTAACAATTTTTCAGGATTTTAGGATTGTGGGGATTGCAAATTGTCATGTACAATGGTATAGAACTAGTATTTAATCAAAAGCACCAATCCCTCTATGTACTTTGATGTTAGTGGCATTGGTTGTTGAACTCCTCTATCATGACTCTACTAAAAATGTACCCATCATTCAAACAAAATCTTGACTTGACATGCTACGTTTTTCTATCTTATTTTAATGCTTAGAGGGTTATATTGATGACAAAGATCTTAATGCAAGCAATGATTTTGATGATATGTAGATATTTGTTGTAGCATGATTTTTTTTGGATGCTAGTGGCCATCTAAAGCCTATTTGTTGATGTATTTTCAGTTCAAAGATGGATTGCACTTGATGTTATTTTGGTTATGTGCACCCTTACATACTATATAAATGAGAACTTTTGTTTATTTCTATATAAATGGTTTGGTGCCATGTCCCTTCTCAAATACGTTAGTCACAGGGTGCAGCTATACATTTTTGGCACAATTTTGGCTTAGGAGGAGAACCCCACACTTAGACTTAGGCACTATAGGGGAAATTCGACTTTATTTTGCAGATAGTGAAATGTGGGGGCCACCCACATGAGAAATTCGAACTTGGTCATTCGATGAGCTTAGAGGGAATCGAATGGGTGGATGGAGGGGCCCACATGAGGCTAAGGGGGGCCCAAGGTGATAAAAGGAGGATCAGCTCTCATTTTCGACCATCTTGAACATTTGCAAACAAACACACCTTTGTACGCTCTACTGCTTAGCGAGTCTACTGGCTATTTAGCCATGAATCTCTCACGCAGGAGATTCAACCTCTTCTTCAAGGGACCATCCATGCCCGCCCTAGGGACGTTGTTCCACAGGAGTTTCAGGGAGTTCAGCACAGTCACACACTTCAGCCAACAGCGCAGAAAAGGGAACTATGTATTTCTTGGGCAGCCAGAAACACGCAGGAGGAGTTAGAAGCCAGCAAGGAGGTTCATTGCTTGTTGGGAGTTCCGGGAGTTGAGGAGGCTGCTCATTGAGGACATTTTCACTGGGATTTGCAGCCAGCTAGACCAGTGCATCAGTTGTACGAATTTTTGGGCAGAGGGATTGCACAGAGGCCTGTAGCAGCAATTTCGTGGGGCTTGGGAAAGCAATTAATCTTGGCCAAGAGCCATCTGGGGAGCAAGGAGTTGGATAGCACAGGTAATACCAGCATTTCAAGAGTGTTTACAGAAGAATTTGCAGGTTGTTTCCTGCAAGTCGAATTTGGCAGCAAACGCTGGGGAGAGGCTCCAAGGAGGCCGAAAATCCAAAGTCAAAACCAGCGAAATTCCCTTCTAGGTTTATCTGGGTTTTGTCCAAGGAGTCTGGGGCTAAAAGGATATAATTTTCTGGGCAGTTTTTGGGCACATTCTAGCGGGTCGAAGTTCAGCAGGGCAATAGTTTACTGGGGCAGTGCAATGTAGAGTGGTGCAGTAGCTGGGCAACCTTCAGCTCAGCTATTTTCCCACCTCGGGTTGGTATTGCTTGTTCATTAGGACAAGCCTAGGTGCACCATTCCATTTCATATTGTATCTAGCCCTCTGATTTTTAATAATATGGCTCAACAGTTCTTGATTGACAGCGTTTTCATGGATGTCTAATGTGTGTTTTTATTTTTATATGCTATTGCACTATTTATTTGCTTAGTATCATTCACATTCCTACATAGGAACATTACATTTGGATTCATATGGATGCATGTTAACGTATATGATTTTCTTTAAAATTTGAATATTTTGTGTGTTTTTGGTCAACCAATTTTTCGGTCTGGTTTTTTACCAGTTCCAATGCGGTTCCAACCAATTCCTAGTCCACAAGGTTTTCCGGTTCGGTCATCGGTCCGGTTTCAATCGGTTCCCAGTCCACAAGGTTTTCCAGTTCCGATAACATTGGTCCAATCAAACATCATTAATTATCATCATACTTAATTAGCCTTAGGGATACCCTCCTTGAGTCATAAGAACAAACCTAACAAGTGAGGAAGTTCTACTCAGTGTTGCAAACATTGGCATCGGGATAAAATCGGAAAGGGTACGGAAAACCAAAAAATTGTAAAAATCGGGAAAATATCGGTAAAAAATCGGCAAAACTAAGATACCATAAAAATATCTTTAAAAATCAGCAAACATCAGCTAGGCCAAAAAATCGTGATTTCGAGATAAAATCGGGATGTTATCGAGATGTTCGCAACACTGGTTCTCCTATGGTGACAATGGGTAGCCTTCCATAGTTACACAAACTAACACCTTGCAGTTGGGACTTTCACACATTAGAAAAGGTAGATTTTTCTGTAACAGAGTGCAGATAGTGAAATAAAATGAAAATGTCTATTTTCAAAAGTAGTTGCTGTAGATGATAAATTTTGATAGATTTGCTAGAGTGTTAGTGACTTGATAGAAAAATGAGTGGAACAGAAACAGAAATTTGAACATTTCAAAAAAGCTATTTAAATTAAAACATGGTAAGGATCTCCCTTTCTTGTAACCCATATAAAATTATTAAAATCAGTTGGCATGTCAATGTAAACGAGATCACATTTAAGGTTAGCCTCTCAATAGAAGAATGTTTTGCTATGCAATTTCCCCTAAGTAGACAGTCATTTTATTTCTGATTTTGCCTAGTTTATATCAGCAATATGTTATTTAAATACTGTGACATTTCAGGGTTAAGTTTCATATGGTAAGTAGTACCACTACAGGATCGATTTATCAGACTACCGTTCAAGCTTCCCAAATATAGGACTGACTCCAAGTCAAAGGGCCTACCATCCTTGTAAGCTTAGTAACAACTTATAAAGGATGCCTTCAAAGTAGTCTGTAGTCCTATATTTTTAGGGAATGCATGGTAGACTCATAGATCTGAAGAAAACAAATGAAATTCATTTCAAGTAGTAAACTTTCAAGAGGAAATTTATCGTGATGCCACTTCGCATTCTATATCAAAAGAATTGTACAGCTTCAAATAGTAGGGAGAAACATTCTGTAGAAGTTGGTTTTTCTTTTAAATTGTGAACAAAGAAAGGAGAATTTGCAAGCCTAACAACTATGCAGACTTGTGTAAGTAACATAGGTGGGGTTTCAGTAAAAAACTGTAATAGTTAGAGTGCTATGGCAGACAGTTTGAATTGCAATTTGTTCAAAATGGGATATAATCCATCAGACACAAGCTGTTCTTAGTACACTTCCACAGACTATCAATATTAAGCATTAAACATAATGCACTGTTTTAACTGTACCAAGGATTTTTTCGGTGTACATGGATGTGGCTGTGGCTGTGTCAGAGAGAAGAAAAGATATTAGAAAGAGAGGAAACTTACAATAAAATCATTGAATGTCGTCTTCTTAATACTCTCAACTGCGACGCCCCTTAGGGTGTTGGAAAGTAATGGTATCTCTGTAGAAACACAATCAAACACTGAAACCTGTGGAAAATTCAGCTCGATCACAAATCGCTCATTTTTTCTTCCCAAATATGTTGTACTGTCATTTTGATTCAATCCTTCCACTTTAGTAGCAGTTAAAGTTCCAGATTTTGTGTGGAAGAGCACCGTGTTGCACTTTATATTAGCAGAAAAGAGAAAATGTGCAGATGCTAATGTTGCATGGCCACAAAGGTCAACCTGCCATAAAACCATAGACTTCATGAGAACAAAATTGAGAAGAGTATATGGAAAGTATACGTGCATTACAGCAGACAATATATTTCTTGTCAATCTGCAAAACATCCTATATATTTGATTATATTGAACATTACCCCAATTTAGTGCCCAAATTTATGTTGTGAATATCTAGGCTAGTGGCATATGCAAGATGTGAACATCTAGTGGAAGAGTTCAATCTTCTACAAGAACGGGAGCTAGTTATAACATTGCTCATGGATGTCAGGAATTAACTTTAACAATGATCAATAAAGAACAAAAGAATAGCCGGACATCAATTATGGGGGACCTTATATAACATAGATCATAGTTTTAAAAGCCAGCCCAGTCTGAACCGCAACCAGTCAAACCAGCTGGTTGGATAGGGCTAGGCGTTAAACCGGCCACCAATGCAAACCAGTGGACTGCTTTGGTTCCAAACCAGTCCGAACCGGCCTGTCCCATCCTGAACCAGTCATGCTGTAAAAGCCTAACTCCTAAACCCTAAACAAAAAACTAACTCCTAAATCCTAGCAATGTTGGCAATCAATGGTAACATTAAATTCTTATATTAAAAGGACATAATTGTTTTAGGATGTTTGAGAGTGGTTCCAACCTTGTCAAACTTCATATGGAGAAACTATAATTTCATATCCCACTCAAAATTCAGTAGACTTAACAGTTTTCAGGATTTTAGGATTGGTAGGATTGCAACAATTTCATTGAATTCTATCATGTACGAAAGTATGGGATTGGCATTTAATAAAGAGCACCAAGCCCTTTATGTACCTTGATGTTGTGGTACTGATGTTGAACTCCTTTGATGTTGGCGGTATTGATGGTTGAACTCCTTTACCATGGCCTTAACAAAAATGTACCCTTCATTGAAACCAAAATCATTGGTTAGGCATGTGAAACATTTTCCACCATATTATAAGGTTGAGAAATTCGAGGAATCTGAAGACCCTAAGCCAGATGATGTTTATGTAGCTCTTGTTGATGATATTGATGACTCATGAGTGATAAATCATAATATTTATCAATAATTTGAAGTAGGCCAGTGGACCAATAGCTTGTAGCATGGTTTCTGGAATCTAGAGGCTATTCAAAGACTCAATGATTATGTACTTTGTTGCTGATATGTATTGCACTCAGTGCCATTTTGAAATATTCACCATTACATGGTATTAATATGAGAAAACTTTGCATATTTTCTCTCTAATGGTTTGGAATCTTAAGAGTAATTTTTCATTAAAAAATAATTATTTTATGTCTTTGTTTAAAAACCGGTCCATTGGATCCTATTTGATCCAAGTCGATCTGGTTCCAATTTGAAACCTGGTTTGATAGGCAGTAGGATATCAATATAGTACTTGTAAGAGAACTCAAGAAAGAGGATATTAGTAGGATTTTCTCATATTCATGCCATACTTCATCGAATTCCCTCCTTTGCTCACTGCATAGGTTCAATAGGAGATTCATATCAAGGGAATCCTCAGTCAGTTACTTGCAATACTTCCTATATTCATTCATATTCTCTTGAAGTATTTGGAAGTTTTCTTGATTTAAGCCCTCATTACTCTCTTGGTCATCATAAGGAAGATCACTTACCATTTTTTCATCACTATAATGATCTCGGCTTTCTTCCAAGTGACCTACCAAGGCAACATTTGTTGAAGAATCTAGGGCAATTAGATATAGTAGGATTCTTCTTTACTTGATAACAAATTGTGAAGCACTTTTTCAATTTTACTTGTTAGTTTGAGCTTCTTCTCTTATTATTATTGTATGTGTGTTTACTTCATCAAACTGCTACCAAAACACAAGAAACAAGAACACAAGATATTGGCTCTCTGCTAGGGCAAAACCTCTCTCTCTTAGAGAGGTAAACCCTTTCATAAATTTCTCTTATTGAAGCTTCTTATTGAAGAATGCCAAACCCTAGACCCTTGACAAAAATATCCTCCAAGCACAAGTCAAGTCCTTCCTTCTTCCAACACTTGTTCCCCGGCACTTCGTCCTCCTCCTTCCAGCACTTCGTTCCCCGGCACTTCGTCCTCCTTCTTCTTTTGACAACTGGTTATAGACCTTCTTTATGTGAGCTCTAGAAGAGATACTTAGTGAGATCCTTCACCTATGAAGATACCTTCCTTCTCTTGTCCAACCGAGCTTCTTCTTGATGTGTAGTTGTAGACTTGATATGACAGCACTGCAGCCCTAATTTCTCGCACTTGTGGGAGGTTTCCTTGTATATTTGACTCCTTTTACCTTCACTTGGGAGAGCCTCTTCTTTTCTCTAGTGGGAGGCCTTATAGGCCTAACTTTTTAGCCCAAACAATGAAAGATATGAGACTGTTATGTTGCTGCTGTTATGACCGCAGAGAGACCTCCTTTTCTCGCACGTGTGACTATGATTTACCCTTAGAATAACCCTCTAAACTTCGGTTTTGTCTTCTCCTTCTTCACTGCACTAGAGGCTCCTTTTACTTCAACTTTCTTCACCCTTTTTCAGTCTTCCTTTTCTCACTGATTTCAGAGGTATCATTGCTTGTCGTTGGAGGAGTGGACAACCTCTATATATAGAGGTTTGTCCCTCCTTTAGGCCGACTTGGTGACTTTAAGCCGACTTCATTTTTCTTCTTTGGATTAGTTTCTTTTGGTGATGTCGTTGCATGGAGGACTTGTTACTTTGGTTGGAGTCTGGAGAGATATCTTTGACTCTTATACAAATGTATACATAGTGTAACATGCCCTTGAGGCTCTTCAACATTTTCTTTTGACTCTTTGAATTACCTATAGCACTTTGACATGTGCTAGACCTATTTCAATGAGCAAGAAACTCATTGATAAATATAACAAAAGTAATATTTCTTTTCTTGTATAAATACAAATATCAAAAGTACATTTATGAAGACCGAACCTAGTCACACTTTCTTCAACACTCCCTCTTAACTAGGGAGGTATTCATAGATCATTACAAGGTGTTTGGCTATTTTTCAATCTTGAAGAATTCACACAAGAGAAACCGGATTGGAAATCCATCTGTTATAGCATCATAGTAACCAACATTGTTCATAGCAAGGCCTTGACTAACAACACTATCTCTAATAAGATCAGAGCACAATGTTGGCGAGACTAATGACTTATAGACACCTTAGTCATTGTCTCTCAAGGTACATAGCCACCCGGGTGTTCACTGAGTATGACCTTCTAGGACTATTCTTGTCTTGGGTTCCCAGCCCTCAAAGAATATCGATCCTCTTGCCTACTCTTGTCTTGGATTCCCTACACATCCTCAAAGAGTATCGGATGCCAGATGATTACCCAATCCTTCCATTCTTTCTTCCCAGGTGAAGACAAGAATGTTGTGTCTATCTCTTCCTTTTAATTGAGGAAGGCATGCCTAAGTTTCCTCTGTCAAGTAACTTGCTCAAGCTCCTTTGTAATTGGGAACTTGTTAGAACTCCCTCTTAGCTAGGGACTTGTCCATTCATCCGCAACTTCTTCTTCGTGGGTCCTTCAGCTGCTTGATTTTTTATGTCATGAACCCTTTGTTTGAACTTCTTCTTGGTAAGGCACCAGCCATCGATCACTTTCCTTCCTGACTTTGTCATGTCATTGCTCCCTTCGTGGAAAGTGGCCTTCTTGATATATGTCAAGATCTTCCGTCATCTGGCTACTCCTTTGTCATCTGACTATGCCTCGAAATATTTATCACATAGATGCTTAGTTGTACTTGCTTGTTCCCATACTTCGATTTAGTAGCCCTTCATGACTTCATCCTGATATTGCTTCAACATCGAATAGTGCTTTTGCTGGATGGCTTCTTCATCATGACATCTTTGTAGAGTTGAATCAGTTATATGTACCTTAATATCTCCAAGGCCTTCATAGGTGTCAAGGGTCCCTTGATCTTTTTCTTCCTTTGTCAAAGTTGTCATGCCTTCTTTCGGGAGATGTCTTTAATGGATCTTGTCAGATAATGATTCTTTGTGACCATGGTGTTGTTCACATGCTTGATCTCTTTCTTCATTTGCTTCTTTTTGAATTGATTAGTCAACCACCTTATACTCCTTATAGGAGCACTTCTTCATGTTGACCTTCATTGCGTTGTAGTACATGCCTTTGAGCATGTCATTGGTGAAAGAGATCCTTTTATACTTGATCATGCTTTAGAACTCTTCCCATGACCCAATAATATATATGATGACATGACTTAAACTTTGATGCATACATACCTCATCTTGATTCTACTTTGATCATCTTGGCTTCATTTGATGGTTCTTCTTGATTGGTGTAGCCTTTCTTGCTTCATCTTTTCTTGCTTGCATATCATTCTTTCTTGAATCCCATGAATGGGACTCCCAATGAAACATCTGCTCTTATTTATGAACCTTCTTTTGAAGATTCTATCAGAGGATCTTGAAGACCCTTATCCTGCAAATATTTCTTCCTTTTGATGATAGAGGCCTTCAATGATTTTAATCATGATCAATTATTCTTTCATTGTGGATGAGGTCCTATAATAGATATGCTCCTTCTACATGAATATCTTGAGCTATATCTACACCATGCTCCTATATTCTAGAAGATGCTACTTAACCATGCATTCTATCCTATCTCTATATGCTCCTCTGCTACTCAAAACTTGGAAAGAAGAATTAAGTAAATAGGTTGAATTAGTTATAGTAGAGATTTGGAGGATCTTCCTTCTTTTGCTTCTTGTTTTCTTCTTTCACTTCTTGAGTTATGTGAGCTTCTTCTCTTTTTCTCTTGTTGTTGTTGTCCTTCTTAAGTTTGGGACAATCCCTTTTGTAGTGTCCATATTCTTGACATCAAAAGCATTGGACTTTGGACATATCTCTATTGCTTGTTCTTCGTGGACCAAATTTGCCTAATTTTCCCTTTCTCTTGGCCGTGGTAGTAAATGCTTGCTCCTTTGATCCCACGTCATCCTTGGCTTTGAGTCTAGTTTCTTCTATCTCGCATAGAGACCATAGTTCACTTAGTGGGGTAGCATCCTTCTTGGCATATATGCTTGATGTGAAGTTGTCCTAATCCTCGGGTAGAGCATTGAGTACTACAATTGTCATTTCTCTGTCAGACATGACTTCTCCTAGTTCTCGAAGTTGATCTCTCATCTCGGAGATCTTCATGAAGTAGGGACCCATTCCTTCCTTTGATATCTTCATCTTGTACAAATCATTTCGTAGAGATATCACTTCTCCAGTTGTGCTTACCGAGAATAGCTCAATTAGTTTATCATAGATTTCTTTTGATGTTTCAATTTTGGATATGTTGACCACCGCGTGTCAACTACCCATAGCAGTACACCCCCTTTTCTTCGCAAAAGGGATAGCGCTTGATCGACATGTCCATGCCATTCGACAGTCATCATCCACTTGATCATATTGAGTTGTAAACCCAGTCTGCATGATTGAATTGTAAATAATCTTAGCAGAGTTGAGTCATGTATGTAAACTGCCTAGGTGGACCTAATTTTCTAGTGATAATCTACGTTCCGGAAGGTTTTTCGTCTCACCGATCCATGATCGGCAGAGTTTTCCTTCAACCTGACCCCAAAGCCGGAATCAATTTTGTCATTAGAGTCTTAAGAGAATCCTAGTGTGTTAATCTGCTAGATTATGTTTGGTCGCAGAACTGGGTGATCTATGAGGGTCTATGTCAAAGGGTTTTTCCCCCTTGAGATGTAAAATTGTAAAAGTCATGATGTAAAGTGTCTTGAGGGTTAGGAAATGTTTTAATCCCCTCATGGGTCCTAAGTCCTAGGTCCTAGGGAATTTTTCCACAGGCTAAATTTGAGGATCCATAATAAAAAATAATAATAATAATAAATAAATAAAAATAATAAATAAAAATAAATAATAAAAATAGAATAAAAACTTAAAAATAATAAAATAATAATATTTTGAGTAAATAAATGCAGAATTTCAATTTTTAATGCATTAAAAATTCGACGGATGAGATTAAGAGATATCTTGATTCTCATCAACGGTCGAGATCATTTTGACATGGATCACTTGAACTAGCTGTTGGGAATTTTTCCTTTAAATAGGGTGCTAGGGGTCATTTGAGATCATTCGATCTGTGAGTTTTGTGATGAAGAAGCTCTCTTGTAAACCTTTTTCCTGGTGCTAATAAAGAAAGACTTTGGGGTCGAAATCTTGCGGGTGTTACTCTCTTGAAGTGTTGTGAGCTATTTTATTTTCTGCATATTTTAATTTTCCGCTATTAGTAACAGCTTATTGAAGAGTATTGTTGAGCATAAGTATCTTGTTCACTTGCTAGGGTTTGAATGGTATTAGTTTTTCTGAAGTAATGGCGGGTATCTCCATTGCATTTGAGATCTAGTACTGCTTCTTCTCTCTTTATTGATGGTTGAAGTGAGCTGTGCAGGAAACCTTTATCGAAGAAAACCAGTGGGCGTTTGGGGAAGTTCTCGGCTGAACCAGCCAACTCCCGCAAGCATTTTCTTGCAGAGCCCAACCAGTTTCGATCCTGGGTTTATCATTTAAGTTTGTTTTCTAATCTGCATGAGAGATTTCTAAAGTATTTCATCATAATCTGAAATTCTAAAAATATTATTGATGATAACTGACAGATTTGGCTGTTCTAGAGCTATATTTTTGCAATTTTGGACCAGTTTGTAGGGTTTCACTTTTTATCTTTGCATATATCTTTCGGGTTTTGTTTTCCATTTGCAGGTTGCAGGTCTAAGATAAAATCTGGTGGAAAATTAGTTTTTGCAGGATCTCTATTTTACTGTACAAGGGTTTCAAATATCGGTTGTTTTTCAGATATGAAGGGTTTCGATTGTATTTGAGGAGGAATTTTTCAAGAACGTTTGTGACCTGGGCAAACCCCTTGCCGATTGGCCAACTGCCTGTTCGTTGTTGCAAATAAAGCGCTGTCATTTCCCTATCTGCGTAGGCGTCCTTCAGTAGCTTCCATTCTTTGCAGTCTGTCCGCCATCAGATTCGCTCAGGAACCTCTGTCCAAATCATCATTTTGTGCATCCACCTCTATCCTCATGCACAACGAGACAACAAACTCAAAACGCTCATAAAAAATCGATTTTTTTCCTACATATTTCTCACGTTGTTCGCTGCTCACATAAGCATGGCCACCATCCGTTTGAAACACCTCTCCTGCTACGCGTGGTCTAGCCGTCACAAGCTTGCAAAGCCATTGCCTATTCATTGCTCTCCGTCCGCTGTTGAAAAAATACCACACGCTGTCTTTCTCGTCTACGCCTGATCCACGATTTCCTCAGCCTCATTTTCCAAAGCGTCCAGGCCAGCATACATTCCTCCTGTCAATTTTTCTGCAGCCACAGACCTGTGCAAGCAGCAACCAAAACTAAAGGGAAGATTCAACATGCGTAAGTCTTTTGCGTGAGCAGAAAACGATTTTTAGTTGGAGGCGTCCATCCATTGCTCCAAGCTCCTGCGCGTTTAAACATTCTCACTCTGAGCTACGCATCAACTGCAATAAAATTCTGTGAGCCTGCACCTGATCAACGCAGCAATCGTTGAATTTTCACGACGGGGTAAGAATTAGGGGTTTTCTGGTGGGCGTCAGGTAAATTTTTGGTTTCCATACAAACGCGTGCATTAGAGTTTAGATCATTTTCTTTTCTTTTTTTTTCTCTTACGTTTCGTTTAAGTCTCTTAATCTGGAATATTATCACGCATAAAGAACAAAAAAAAAAAAAAAAAAAAAAAAAAAAAAAAAAAAAAAAAAAAAAAGAGGGAAAAGGATTCACGTCATTTTATTTCATAACGTAGGTCCTTTTGCTTGATATGTTTTAGGTTTATAAAAAATTGAAATCAAAGGTTCGATTTTCATTTGTTTTATTGTGTTCGATTTTGACTGTAGAGTTAAAATTTTATTTAGACTTTGTTCAGTTTTCATGCATTAGATTATTTTTCATTTAGTTTTAAATTTATTTAAATATAAAAAATAAAATTCATAAAAAATTCATTAGGTTTAGGTTTAGATTTTTATTTGATTTCTTATAGTTTTAGATTAGATATATTAGATTTATTTTTCATTTTTTTTTTTTAGTTTAGTTTTAAGTTTAAAGTTTTAAAGAAAAACATAAAAAAATTTAAAATTATAAAATCAAATAAAAATTTATAAAAATTATAAAAAATACAAAATATAAAAAAAATGGGAGTTTTCTTTTCTTTTAAAGTGTAGATTTAGATTTTAAAGTTTCATTTAGTTTTAATTTTTGTTTTAAATTCTTGTCTGAAAAAACATAAAAAATATTGTAGAAATTTTTTGCCAGATTTAGTATTAGCTCAGGGGTTTATCACGCTTTATTATCTTTGCTAAGGCTAAATTTTTGATATGGAATGAATGTTTATGTGAGTTGGCATGAATGATAATTTTGAAAATTAGCTACATGAATATGATATCTGGTTAATTTACGTGGTTGTGTATCAAGCTTTATCTTTCGAAGTTTTAAAATTGCTAGATCATCGTTAAAGCATTGTGAATTTACTGGATATCTTGCATCGTTCAAGTTATTTGATGATAAATGATTGTTGTACACGGTTTATATTTCTACAACATCTAGTAAGTAATCGTTTGAACATCCAACCCATAAGGCACTGGTCCATTAAATTAATAAAATCTATTTAGTGCTGGTTTCCTTTCGTGTCTCCCAACCCGACTGGTTCACAGTTGGTTTTCATCATCTTATAGGGTCTACCCCCCTTAGCCGCGGGAGACAGGCTTAAACGGAGAGATCAAGGATCAGAGTGACAGCCCCTCGTCTGAGCGTTGTCGTGACAATCTGTCCGACAACATTTTTTGGCGCCATTGTCGGGGATAGAGTTTTTTCTGTCCTTGGTCCTTTCATTTCAAGCTTTTCCGTGTTTCACTTCCTGTCCAGGTGGCGACTCCACTTCATATATTATCTTCAAGAGTGTATACTAGAAGACATCCAAGTAGTCTGTGCAATCCTGCTCCTGATCCTGAAAGGGCCCTCAGAGTACGATTACACAAACTCTCTTTTCGTACACTTCTTGTTAACCTCGGACAAGAAGCCCTCTCTGATATCCATTTACTTTTTACTGGTCCAGTTGAGCACGACATCATGGACATATTCTCCCCATGTAACTTTGCTAATATTCGGGGTTATCCCAATGATATTCCAAAACATGGAATGGATAAATTGCCTGTCTTTCAGGGAGATAACGCAATCAGTGCCAATTCGCATCTGAAAGCTTTTAGTTCATGGTTGGGGAAATATGCAAGGGCCGCTGATTTTAATCATGAAGATGTTAAAATGACCCTTTTTGTTCTAACTTTGGAGGGTGATGCTCTAGATTGGTTTACGGAAAAGCCTCAAAATTCATTTGATTCCTTACAATCAATTGTTAACGCCCTTAAAGAAAAGTATGGGGACAAGCGAGAGGGAAGACAACTTGTGAAAGCTATCAGCATAATCAAAAAGAGAGAGAATGAAACTGTTGAAGAATTTAATAAAAGGTTTAATGACATTATTAAAGAATTACCTCAAGACTATAAGCCTACCGACAAATCTCTTTGAGATTTTTACATTGATGCCTTTAGTCCTGAGCCATCTTATGAGTTAAGGCGTGCTAGACTTAATGATTATAGGGATTGCCAAGCCTTAGCTATAGAACTTGAAAAGGACAAGGCAGCATTTGGAAAGTCTGAGATCCCAGGTTTCGACAGGGCTGCTACAAAACTAAAAGAACCTAAAGGAAAAGCAGTTCAAGAACCTGAAAGTGAGCTTGTTCTCAAATTGCTTCAAAAGATTGAAACCATGGAAATTAGTCATACTAAGGAAATAGCCACTTTGCATAATAGGTTGGTCCAAATGGAAAGAATGCAAACGCAAAACTTCCAGCCTCGAAATAATAATAACAGAAATAACAATTGGCAAAAGAAGGGTCAATCTAGTGAGCAGAGACCCCCTAATCCGTTTACTAATTTGGTTGATAATGCTCCTCATTATTGTCGGGTTTGTGATGCTCTTCATGAGGAAGCCACTTGCCCTATCGTTAGAAGAATCTTAGATAACGGGATGTCTGGAACAGGTGATCAAATAAATGTGGTAGGTAGCAAGTTCCCTTTGTCTATGGATGATTGGATAGAGGTCAAGGAAAATAGTCGTGATGTTATGAATCCTTCATCAGCTTTTAGTATAAATAACCTTGAAAATGAAGATGACATTTTGGCTAGGTTATATCGTGAAAAACCCTCTCCCAAGCAAATCATGGAAATTGCTAGAGATAGAGGTTTGACCTATCAGAGAAGGGATAAAGATCAAAGCGGGAATCAAATTCCCCCTCGAACTTTTAACCCTGATTTAAACTCTGGATTTGATGTTGATTTGGGAAGTTGGTTTAACAATGCCAAAATCTGGGTTCCTGTCTCCGAGATTGCTAAAATACCTTCCCAAAGAGATAAGTTACTAAAAGCTATCCAAGGTCCTCAAATAAATATTTCTCAACAGAAGAATCGAGAAGTTGACTATCATGATGCTCCCATATATTTGCAAAGCTTAGATGCTGATAACAAAGATCACTAGCCTTTCTTTATCACCTTGTTGGTTAATGGCTATAAATTGAATAATTGCATGTTGGATTCTGGTGCATCAGCTTGTGTAATGACTAAAAGGGTCATGGAACAGCTTAACTTAAGAGTATCTAGACCCTAATATAACATATGTGCCATGGATCCTAAGAAAATTGAAGTGCATGGTTTGATCAAAGATTTGCAAGTTCATCTATCAGTTTACCCAGACATCATGATTGTTATGGATATTGTTGTTGTGGATGTGCCTGATGCCTGGGGTATGCTTTTATCTAGAAAGTGGGCCTCTGATCTAGGAGGAAGTATTCAAATGAATTGGTCATATGCTATGATTCCTTCTCCTAGGGGTGATGGTTTTGTAAGACTAAATAGAGAGCCCGAAAGAAAATTTCATGTCGAAGATCCTAAGAGGCCTCACAACGAGATAATCAAAGAGCAATCTGACATTGGGAACTATGCCATCATGTCTAATTTCATAATTCCTCCCGATGATAAGATTAAGGATCTCAAGGATAAAGTTTGGTTATGTACTTCGATGGTGCATCGTCTAGGCATGGTAAAGGTGCTGGAATAATGCTAAAATCTCCCCTTGATCACGTTTTCAAGTTTGCCTATTGATTAGAATTTGAAGCAACCAACAATGTCGCTGAATATGAGGCTATATTGTTGGGGCTTGAATTGGCAAAATCTTTGAAGATTAAGTTGCTTAGCATTAAGGGGGATTCTGATTTAGTTATCATGCAGCTTAAAAATAAATTCACATGCAAAAATCAAAGACTAAGAAATTATCGAAATGCTGTGTGGGATACTATGGAGCACTTTGATGCCCTTGACCTCAAAGCTATCCCAAGAGAGCAAAATAGTTTGGCAGATGAACTTGCCGTCGCTGCTACTACTTTCCAGTTATCTGATGAGCTAATTAATGATAAGATCAAAATGGAAGTAATATTTAGACCATCTGTTCTAGATAACTTAGAGCATTGGCAGGTCTTTAATGATGAAAAACAGGTCATTCGTTTTCTTAATAGTCTGGATGAGTTTGAAGATTTCCGGATAGATTCTCAGGAGGATGGATCTTTAAATTATGAGCATATCATAAATCCTACTCCTAGGAATGTGGTTGCCTTAGAGCAACATTTTGATCGGCATGATGCCACAAAGTTGAGAGAAGAAAATAAGATGGACCCAGGTGAATATCTCGAGATAAACATTGGTACTTCTGAAAACCCAAAAATTGTTAAAATCGGTAAAGGTACTAGTATGGAGGAAAGGAAAAAGTTAACTAATTTACTTTGCGAATATCGAGATGTTTTAGCTTTTTCTTATGATGAACTAAAGGGCTATAGGGAAGATGTCATGGAACATACTATCCCCTTAAAAGATGAAAATGCTAAACCCTTTTGCCAGAAACTTATGCAAATTAATCCTAAATTAGCCCCTTTAGTTCAGAAAGAGCTTGCGAAAATGCTTGCAGCAGGAATTATCGCTCAAACCAGGCATTCGACATGGTGTTCAAATCTGGTGATTGTTAGGAAAAAGAATGGTACTATAAGGATTTTTGTTGATTTTCGAAACCTTAATCTAGCATGCAAGAAAGATAATTACCCTTTGCCAAACATGGAGACTCTGTTGCAAAGAGTAACCGGTTCTGGAATGATGTCGTTGCTAGATGGTTTTTCTAGATACAGTCAAGTATGGGTTAAAAAGGAAGATCGTCATAAAACCACATTCACCACACCATGGGGTACCTTTGAATACATTAGAATGTCGTTTGGATTAACAAACGTTGGGGCTACATTCCAAAGGGCTATGGATTATGCCTTCAAAGGGTTAATCGGGAAATTGATTGAAATTTACCAAATGATCTTATTGTTTTTTCTAAAGATGGTATCAGTCATATAAATCATCTTAGGCAGGTTTTCGATAGATGTAGAGAATACGGGATTTCTTTGAATCCAACTAAGTATGTTTTTGGAGTAACAGAAGGAGAATTACTTGGCCATATCATTTCTAAGGATGGAATCAAGATTGATCCTGAAAGAATTGAAGCAATCCAAAAGATTCCTCTTCCTCATAATTTTAAATCCCTTCAGTCTTTCCTTGGAAAGACAAATTTTATTAGAAGATTTATTCCAAATTACGCAGAAATAGCTAAGCCTATTCAAAGTCTTCTAAAGAAAGATGCAAAAGTTGTTTGGCAAGAAGACGGAAAAAAGGCTTTCCAACATATCAAATGTGCTATTGCAAGAGCTCTTGTCTTAGTTAGTCCTGATTATTCCAAGGATTTCATGATTTTTTCTTTCGCTTCCGAAGATACCATTGCTGGTGTCTTGCTTCAAAAGAATAAAGATGGTCACAAGCAGCCTATTGCTTTCATGAGTAGAGCACTTCAAAATTCTGAATTGAAGTACAATACCATGGAAAAGCAGGCTTATGCCTTGGTCAAGTCTCTTAAGCACTTCAAAACTTATGTGGGTTATTCTAAAATCATTGCTTTCGTCCCACATTCTGTTGTTAAAGATATATTAACTCAAACTGATTGCTTAGGGACTCATGCTAGGTGGGTGACTAAAATACAGGGATATGATTTGGAGATCAGACCCACCAAGCTAGTCAAGGGCCAAGGTTTGGCTCAAATGTTGACTGAAAGTAACGAAAAGACTCTTGGTTTGTTTTGTGTTAGCGATCTATCTTCGCCTGACTTGCAAAGATTAGGAGAGCATGAGTGGTACAAGGACATAGTCTATTACTTGATGAATCTTGCATGTCCTAACCATTTAGTTGCTCATAAGAGAAGGGCTCTTAGACTAAAAGCCACTAAGTATTGCCTTATGAGGGATGGCCTTGGATGGAGAAATCCTGAGGGCATAGTGCTTAGGTGTTTTGATGACGTTGAGTCCAAGAAATTAATCTTTGAGTTTCATTCAGGATTTTGTGGTGGTCATTATGCTGCTAGAACTACCGCCCACAAAATCCTGAGAGCTGGTTATTATTGGCCTTCAATTTTTTCTGATGTGCATAAGTTCGTTAGAAATTGTCAAGCCTGTCAACTATTCACTGGGAAACAAAAGCTTGTTGCCCTGCCCCTACAACCTATCATTGTAGAGGCCCTTTTCAGCATTGGGGTCTGGACTTCATAGGGAAGTTCCATGAAAATTCTAGCAATGGCTACTCATGGATTTTGACTGCTACGGATTATTTCACTAAATGGGTTGAGGCCATTCCTGCTAAGAATGCCACTGAAAAGGTTATTATGTATTTCATTGAAAATAACATCATTACTAGATTTGGTGTCCCTGCTAAGATCACTACTGACAATGACAAAGCTTTTAGTTTCTCAGAGTTTTCATCTTTCTGTTTCAAGTATGGCATTGTCTTATCTCATTCGTCAAATTACTATCCTCAGGGTAATGGTTTGGCTGAATCATGTAACAAGAATCTCATAACCATTATCAAGAAGATAGTAGGAGATAATAAGATATCCTGGGATAGCAAAATCAAGTATGCTTTATGGGCAGATAGAATCACTAAGAAGAAAGCTACTGGTAAATCTCCCTTTGAATTAGTTTATGGCTTGGATGTAACCTTACTTGTGCACCTGAAGTTGCCAGCTTATCAGCTCCTTTAGAATTTTTGTACTAATAAAGATATTGTTCAGAATAGAATAGATCAGATTGTGGAATTAGATGAAGCTCGTAGGACATTTTTTGATACTATATGTAAAAATCAGTCTAACATTAAGAAAAGCTTTGATAAATTTTCTTGATCTAGATCTTTGCAGGTGGGAGATATGGTACTTCTTTGGGATCGCAAGAATGAGAAACCAGGAAAACATAAGAAGTTTGATAGTTTGTGGTTGGGACCGTACATCATTTGAGATATAGTTGGACCAAACTCATTCCACTTAAGCAGATTGGATGGTGAACCACTTGATCTACCTGCGAATGGCCAAATGCTCAAGCTATTCTTCAAAGATGATATCTAATGCCATAGGGCATCCTTTGTATTGTATTTCTAACCCTATTCCTTGTTATTTCAGCATTTTATTTCTGTTTTAGGATTAGATTTACTTTCCTTGTTAATAAATGAAGAGCTTCTATCTTTCATGTGCTTAAATGTTATCTGATGATTTTTGAATGGACGCTACCTATTTCTGCTGTGTGTTGCGTGGGTGCAGATTCTGGATTCTCACATTCCTACAGTGCAGCAACATGTCCCCAAGTAGAGCCAGATGTTGACCACTGCGTGTCAACTACCCATAGCAGTACACCCCCTTTTCTTTGCAAAAGGGATAGTGCTTGATCGACATGTCCGTGCCATTCGACAATCATCATCCACTTGATCATATTAAGTTGTAAACCCAGTCTGCATGTTGAATTGTAAATTTAGCAGAGTTGAGTCATGTATGTAAATTGCCTAGGTGGACCTAATTTTCTAGTGATAATCTACGTTCCGGAAGGTTTTTCGTCTCACCGATCCATGATCGGCAGAGTTTTTCTTCAACCTGTCTCCAAAGCTGGAATGAATTTTGTCATTAGAGTCTTAGGAGAATCCTAGTGTGTTAATCTACTAGATTATGTTTGGTCGCAAAACTGGGTGGTCTATGAGGGTCTATGTCAAATGGGTTTTCCCCCTTGAGATGTAAAGTTGTAAAAGTCATGATGTAAAGTGTCTTGAGGGTTAGGAAATTTTTTAATCCCCTCATAGGTCCTAAGTCCTAGGTCCTAGGCAATTTTTCCAAAGGCTAAGTTTGAGGATCCATTTAAAAATAAAAAATAATTAAAAA
>APFE030476344.1:47039-78904 GCA_000404065.3 Pinus taeda | reverse complement strand
AATGATAATAATAAAATTAAATGCAGAATTTCAATTTTTTAATGCATTAAAAATTCGACAGATGAGATTAAGAGATATCTTGATCTTCATCGATAGTCGAGATCATTTTGACATGGATCACTCGAACTAGCCGTTGGGATTTTTTCCTTTAAATAGGGTGCTAGGGGTCATTTGAGATCATTCGATCTGTGAGTCTTGTGCTGAAGAAGCTCTCTTGTAAACTTTTTCTGGTGCTAATAAAGAAAGACTTTGGGGTTGAAATCTTGCTGGTGTTATTCTCTTAAAGTGCTGTGAGCTATTTTATTTTCTGCATATTTTATTTTTCAGCCATTAGTAACAGCTTACTGTAGAGTATTGTTGAACACAGGTATCTTGTTCACTTGCTAGGGTTTGAATGGTATTAGAATTTCTGAAATAATGACAGGGATCTCCATTGCATCTGAGATCTAGTACTGTTTTTTCCCTCTTTATTGATGGTTGAAGTGAACTGTGCACGAAACCCTCATTGAAAAGATCAGTGGGCGTTTGGGGAAGTTCTCGGCTGAACCAGCGAACTCGCGCAAGCATTCTCTTGCAGAGCCCAGCCAGTTTCGATCTTGTGTTTATCATTTAAGTTTGTTTTTCTGAATTGCATGAGAGATTTCTGAAGTTTTTCACAGTAAATCTGGAATTTTGATAATATTACTGCTAATTATTGACAAATCTGGCTGTTGTAGAGTCACAACGCTGTAAATGATGTAATTGTTTAGTTGATCTAAGGTTTTAGTTTCATTTTTTTGCACATATTGTCTCTAGGTGTTTGTTCTACCGTTGCAGGTTGCAGATATGAAGGTGAGCTTAAATCTTGAAGCCAGATCTAGGCCCTGGAGGGTAAGATCTGGCCTCAGAATCAGCTATTGCAGGAATACTTATTTCAAAGCTGGAAATCTTTGTAGGGTTTGATAACTGAAAGCGCTGAAGCGGAGGAATATCACTTTATTTGCAAATTTCTGAGGAATTTTAAAGGGTTTACCAGTTTCTGGCTGCATATTATATTTCTCTGGAAAATTTATACAAAAGAAAATATATACATATATTTGTTTTCCCTCGGGGATCTGTTCAGCTCCAATCATTTTCACGCAGGTCTCCATTGCTGCTACCAGAACCTGCAAAGAAGTGGATGCCTCCTGCAAACACCAGACCAAAGCGGCATTTCTCCCACGTACTTTTCATTCTCTCTGCAGCTGCCCATTCGCTCTCCACGCTGCGGTTACATCTTTGCTGCCTGCAAAACATTTCACATAGCTGCCTCAACGCTGCTATCCAACCTGTAAGCAATACGCATTTTCCTCCTCAGCAAATTCATCACGGCTCCATCAGCTCTAACCAATCCATCAATTGCATCATCTCCATTCGACTGCCTGTCCCTTCTCTCCACAGTTTTTTCCGCCTTTCTACCTGCAAGCAAAATTCAAAACATGTTACCTTTCCAATGTTGCAACCTTCCTAAACATGCGTTGTTGTATCTGCGTCACTCCTCTGCTTGCCTTAATCGAAATCGCACCATCGCGTTGCTGCGTCCTCCATCCGCTGCAATCTTCTCCCCGTCATTATTCTGCAGCCTAATCAAACCTATTCCACCGTCGTGTCTGCTCCTTCCTACAGCAAAAAACAATTTTTTTTTTTGAAATATTTTCTGAGCACGGGATGGGTTTCCACGTTTTGGTTTTAGTTTTAACATAAATATGGTTTTATCTTTGGGTTTTAGTTTCATATAACAGAAAAATAAAGGGTAGCGTTTAGTTTTTTTTAGATTTTCTTTATAATTTAGTTAGGGTAATTTTTTTTTTTTTAAAGCTTATTTGATTCCTTGTATATTCGACTTAGGAATTTTTTTAGGTAGATTTCTTTTAATATAGTTTTAGATTTGGACTAGGATTTAAATTATTTTAGTTTTTCATTTAAAAATATAATCATAAAAATTCATAAAAATTATAAAGCTTTTAAAATCATAAAAAAGTTATAGATTTTAAATTTTATAGTTTAGTTTAAGTTTTATTTTTATTAATCATAAAACATAAAAAAAATATATATATATTAAAATTAAGAAAATCATAAAAAATTATAAAAAGATATAAAAATTTTCTTTTCTTATAGTTAGTGTTTTGAATTATTTCAATTTAGATTTAGTTTTGTTAGAGCAAATAATAAAAAATTTTATCAAATTTTTTCCTTTTTTTAGTTCGATCTTGGATTTAAAAGTTTCATTTTCATCTGAAAAAAAAAATAAAAAAAAAAAAAATAAATAAATAAAAAATAAAAATAATAATTTTCTGAAATTTCTTTGCCAATTTGAGTCTTAGCTCAGGAATTTGTTACTTTTTATCTCTCTTGTTGAGGCTAGAATTTTGATGTGGAATTAATGTTTATCATTTTTTATTTAGCATGCTTGAATGATCATGAATGTGATATCTGGTTAGCATTTAAAATTACGTGGTTGTGTATCGAACTTTATTTTTTTCGAAATTTTAAATTGTTGGAGTATCATTAAGCCATTGAACATTTATTGATCATCTCGCATTTGGTAAAAGTTAAATTTTGTTAAAGTTGTTCGATGGTAAACAATCGTTAATGAGTTCATATTCCTGCAACATCTGATAAATAATTGTTTAATCATTCATTTCATAAGGCACTAGTCCATTAAATTAATAAAATCTATTTAGTGCTGGTTTCCTTTCGTGTCTCCCACACCAACTGATCCACAGTTGGTCATCCATTTTCCTATAGGGTCTACCCCCCTTAGCCGCGAGAGACAGGCTTAAACGGAGAGATCGGGGATCAAGGTGACAGCCCCCGATTTGAGCGTTGTCGTGATGATTTGTGCGACAACAGGTAACATAGGTAGATAAGGGAGCGGGACAACGCAACCAAAATCGAGGTTTCCCATGAAATGTCATCAGTAAAGCCAAATGGTCAGTAAAAGTGATCCCACGGGACTAGAACGCAAGGTTCATATCCAAAAGGGGTTTAAAGGACAAGGGCACAAACCTAGCCCATTCTTTCCGCCGAATCCCCCCACTAATCCATGCCCATAAGTGTCCATGATAAAGCATACCTTGAGGTTCAGGAGGCCCACCTTCAAACATACAATCATGTTAGATGGGTGAGGAATGACATGGTTGACTTAAGTGGCATAGAAATGGCACAATGAGCTAGCTAATGGTTGCAAGGGTTGTTGGCTAAGGTCCATCTTGGAGAAAAAGAAATTCTCCTAGGGATATCACCCACAAAATGGTGGTTAACAGTGCCCATCAATGTTGGGGCCAAAACCATGGAGAGAATTGGGCATGTGTGTAGATTTGGGGTAGCATCGGATGTCCTCTAGCCATGAAATTTGGTGGAGAGGTTGGGGCAAATGAGATCTCCAATACTCAGAAAGGGTTTGGGCAGATTCTAAACAATTTGAGAAATATTAAAATAATTAGTATTTTTAATGGAGTCCCTAAGTCTAAACTTAGGGAAATTAAAATATTAATGTGGATTAATATAAAATTGTGTTAGAATGGTCCAAAAGACATGGATCAAGCCAGATCTAATCTTAGCTATTGATTGGGGATTTAATCTCGGTCGTTGATATGTCAATGAGAAAAGTATAAGAGGAGGCTTGAGGGTCACTTGGAGAGCACAACAGATGATCAGTCATTCTATTCTCTAGAGCGAGGTATGCTAAAAAAGATAAAATCAGTGATCAGAGTTGCAGTTGAGGGGCAGTGAGTACAGAGAGACAGAGAGGCAGAGATAGTGCCACGAGATCAGCGCAGGGGCCAAAGAGAGTAACACTGTAGCAACCAAGGCTCACGCAAAGGCAAGCGAGGAGTTGCGCAGTGTTTCAGAGAGGCCAGCGTAGTTGACGCAGAGGGCCATAAGGCTGACGCAAGGCCTCCTGAGGTTGATGCAGGCCCATTCAGGGTGTTGCAGGGCCAGCGCTGGGCAGAGAGAGGCTGACGCAATTCAGAAAGGCAGACGCTAGGGTTTCTTGGGCAGATTGGAGCTGAGGAGCTGCTAGAAGGTTTATTCGGGGTTTCAGCTGGGACATTTGTCTTAGACTGAGAGGTACTACTGCCAAGGAAACTCTCTATTAGGTAAACCAGATTTGGCACCCAGATTGTACTCTGAAATTGCTTAATAAGAAAACCCTCAAATAGCTACACTGGTTTTCCTGCACTGGGTTTTTCTGGGGACATTGGTCCAAAAATAATGGTGTCATTTGATGTGATTGTTTTTGTTTCCTTCAGTTGATGATATGTAATATGTTGAGCATGCACTAGTGTTTATTTTCAGTATTTACATTGTAAATAACTTGTTAAGTAATTGAACAAGTAGGTAGGAATAAATCAGTAAAGTGCATGGAGGGTTTCTAACTGATAGACTTAGAAACTTCAACAATGTGATGGATGGAGATGATAGAGGATCTTGAGAGGAATCCAACGCAATGAAAATCATGAAATTTCGAGTTGTCTATGTGGAGATATGAATTTTTGAAGATAGTATGTGGGCTTGTTTATGAATGAGTCAAGTTGGCCTAGTGTCAAGAGGTCTAATGACAGACTGACAAGCCCTCTTGGACAAATTTGATGGAGACCTCATGTTGGATATAAATATGAGGTGATTGTGAGTTAGTTGGAGCAAACCCCGCTCTAGAGAAAAGAATGATTGTTCATCTCGTGTATCTCTCCAAGTGACCCTCAAGCCTTTTATACTTTTCTCGTTGACATATCAACGGCCAAGATTAACTCCCTAATCAACGACTAAGATTAGATCTGGCTTGATCCATATCTTTTGGACCATTCTAACACAGTTTCATATTAATTCACATTAATATTTTATTTTCCCTAAGTTTAGACTGAGGGACTCCATTAAAAATATAAATTATTTTATTATCTCCTAAACTGTTTAGAATCTGCCCAAACCCTTTCTGGGTGTTGGAGATCTCATGTGCCCCAACCTCTCCACCAAATTTCGTGGCTAGAGCACATCTGATGCTACCACAAATCAACACTCTCCCTTAGCGAGGATTATGCTCTAGCAATACTTCTCACTGAGTATTACTCTGATCATCCGGCATTGGTCCCTGTGCTGATGTTAGGCTAGCTGCCCACCATCCTCTCCACTGTTGTATCCTGTACTGCTGCCCATGGTTCTGCCACTGCCACTGCTGCATTTGTACGACAACTCCCTCTGCATCCGTGTTGTCGCTGGTCCTTTCTCCCAACACAGCATCCGCACTGCAACTCCTCTCATCATGCTGCATCATGCTGCATCGTGCTACCCACTGCTGCACTACAACTCAGTTACTGAGAATTAAGTAACTGATCTCCTAACTCTGACCTCTCTGTTGGGCTAGAGACCCTCCTAATGCTAAAGCTCCTTCTGCCGCTGACAAGTGCTCCCTCTCTGACCTCTGCGCTGCTGCAACAACTCCTTGCAACTCGCACCATTACACCCCTCTCTGCCATCCTGCATTGGTGCAACACTCTTGTGCCTCTCGCACTGCTACAACCTACTAGCCTTGCGCTGTCTTGGGACTCTTGCACTGTAGCACTCTCTACCGCTTCATCGACATCCGTCTCTACCCACATCAGCCAGTCCTGCTACTCCTCTTTGGGGCTCTCGTAGCAAGGTCTAATCCATGATGCTGGGTACCTTGAGGATCCTGCCCCTCAACGCCTGTAGTCTGCCTGACTACAGCTCGATGTCTCCCCACTTCTTCTCAAGTGGCGTGTGTGCACTCATGGCACAGTCATCGTCTGTCAACACTTCCTTCTCTGCCCTTGCTGGCACTGCCTTAATCTCGGAAGACTCTCCCTTACTCTTCTTCCTTGGACACTGGGTCGCATAATGACCCAGCTCCCCACAGTGGAAGCACTTGATCTTGGAGAGATCCTTCTTCTTCCGCTTTTCCTGCTCTGCGTTAGATGCTAGGACAACATCTTCCTCCTCCTGTTTGACTTTGATCCCCTTACTGCTGCTTCTCGCCTTTGACTGCCATTTAATCTCTTCTTGGCGAAGATCCGCCCATATCTCATCCCAAGGTGGAAGTGTCCCTCTACCCAGTATACTCTGGAGTCTGGACAAATACCTCCCAGTCTTCAGAGACAGCATTCAGAGCTGTCCTCACCATCAATTCCTGATCCGGCGTGGCCTCTATAGCAGTCAA
Source organism: Pinus taeda (assembly GCA_000404065.3). NCBI lineage: Eukaryota > Viridiplantae > Streptophyta > Pinopsida > Pinales > Pinaceae > Pinus > Pinus taeda. The sequence goes on along the minus strand of APFE030476344.1, from coordinate 72,708 downwards.
CTGATCTCGGATCTCATTCAGTTCTCCAAGGAAGGTGTTAATCGGTTCTCCCTTCTTCATCTGATACAACCTCAGCTGATTTTCTAGTAACATTCTTCTCTGCACAGAAGTATGCTGGTACAATTTCTTGAGGGCCTCCCACATCTCATAGGTCGTTTCCTTCTCAGCAATGTGTGGTACTACATGGTCCTTGACCCCGTCAAGGATGATGCTCTTGGCCCTCACCATTGACTCCTTGTACTTGTTGTTATCATTTGGGTTGACTAGGATAGCTATAATCTTCAAGGCAAAGTTCTTGACATGATTTTTGTCAAGTACGGATAAGATTCTGGCCTTCTAGACTACGAAGTTCAATGCTCCGTCCAGCTTGTCTTGGTCTCTTACTCCGTGTAGTGCCATGATGCTCTTCTACTTCCCTCCTAGAAGTTCTTGATCTGACTCCCTCTGAGTCTCGATTTCCCTCCTGGAAATCCTTCTGCCAATGTCGAGATGCCCCCTATTCTGATCGTCTGTGTAACTGCACCACGGATCCAGGTTTCTCGGCTAGAAACCCTTGGTAGCAATTCCCTCCTCTTAGCCTTGCCCTGTTAGGTACTGTTCTGACTATAGTACCTAACCAGCTCCACTCTGCAATGTTCCCATAGCCTTCTAAACTCCAGCAACCTGAAGGTGAGAGCTCCTAGGCTCTGCGCAATCTTGACACCAGCAACCTGGCCTCCTCATCCAACTGCATCAACCCTCCTAGCTTTTGCGTGAGGCTCCTTTTTCCTTCCTTAGCCTCTGCGCTGCCTCTTCCTGGCTCTCCCTTGATGAAGTAGGCACTGTGTCACCCTTCCCTTATTGTTGCTCTGCTAGAAACAACTTTTGTCACCTCGAGGCAAATGTTTTCTGTTGCTATTTCTTCGCTCGACTGATGTCCTCAACTCTCCTGTGATCTGCAATCACCCTCTGATACCATGTTGAAGTTTTTAAGTCTACCAGTTAGAAACCCTCCATGCACTTTATTTGATTTATTCCTACCTACTTGTTCTATTACTTAACAAGTTATTTACAATGTAAATACTGAAAATAAACACTAGTGCATGCTCAACATATTACAGATCAACAACTGAAGGAAACAGAAACAATCACACCAAATGACACCGTTATTTTTGGACTAATGTCCCCGGAAAAACCCAATGTGGGAAAACTGGTGCAGCTATCTGAGGGTTTTCTTATTAAGCAATTTCAGAGTACAATCTCGGTGCCAAATCCGGCCTACCCAACAGAGAATTTCCTTAGCAGTAATACCTCTCAGTTTGAGACAAATGTCTCGGACTCTCGGCTGAAACCCTGGATAAACCTTTCAGTAGCTCTTCAGCTCCAATCTGCCCAAAAACCCTAGCGTCTACCTTTCTGGACTATGTCAGCCTGTCTCTACCTAGCGTTGGCCCTGCATCACCCTGAATGGGCCTGCGTCAGCCTTCTGGCCCTCTGCATTAGCAACGCTGGCCTCTCTGAAGCATTGCGCAAATCTCCGCTTCCTTTGCGTGGCCTTGCATGAGCCCTGGCTGATACTGCGTCACTCTCTCTGGCTCCTGCTCTACTCTCCCGGCACAATCCCTGCCTCTCTGTCTCTCTGTACTCGATGCCCCTCAGCTGCAACGTCGATCATTGATTCTATCTCCCTTAGCAAACCCCGCTCTTGATAATAGAATGACTGATCATCTGGTGTATCTCTCCAAGTGACCCTCAAGCCTCCTCTTATACTTTTCTCATTGACATATCAACAACCGAGATTAAGTCCCTAATCAACGGCTAAGATTAGATCTATTTTGATCCATGTATTTTGGACCATTCTATCACAGTTTCATATTAATTCACATTAATATTTTATTTTCCGTAAGTTTAGACTTAGGGACTCCATTAAAAATATTAATTATTTTAATATCTCCTGAACTACTTAGAATCTGCCCAAACCCTTTCTGGGTATTGGAGATCTCATGTGCCCCATCCTCTCCACCAAATTTTGTGGCTAGAGCACATCTGATGCTACCACAAATCAACAAAGTACAACTACATGCGAAGCTATATGGCTTCAGAAGCTACTAGTAAGCTTGTTCAGGTGGAGGATGGAGGCCACTAGTGTTTATTGCGATAATCACAGTTGCATTAAACTCTCTGAGAATCCAATGTTTCGTGACACATCGAAACACATAGATATTCGATGTCATTTCATCAGAGATTGTGTACAATGTGGAGCGGTCCAATTACAATATGTTCCCTAAGAAGAGCAGATTGCATATATACTCACGAAAGCTCTAGGGAGAGCTAAGTTCGTCTATTTTAGAGAACAAATGGGTATGATGGAGAACCTGTTTCAGTAGCAGGGACAAATTATTTTGGATGCTTCTCAGTTGCGGTAGTTGTAGTTGCTGTGAAAATTCCAAACTGGTATCCTATTGCATCAATTGGAAATTATCCTCCTAATTGTTAATTTAATTTAGTAATTTATTTGTTGTTTTCTACGGCAAATACTGAATCCATCACGCTGCAACCTACACAAATAAAACTGTGGAAGAATAAACACTAGAAGAAATGCTAGTGCTCACACATAAAAATAACATAGTTATTTTTGGACAAAAGTCCCCGGAAAAACCCAACTTGGGGAAATCGGTGCAATAGATGACGGTTTTAATATTATGCAACAGTGAGAAAATCTGAGTACAACTAGATGCCGAAATTTGGCAATCCTATAGAGAAAAATACTGGCAAAAATCTAGTGAGAAATTTTCGTCACCCACAGGAAAATTCTTGGCATGACTTTCCTTATGAAACTCAGACCCTCTGCATTAGCCTCTGCGCAGCCCGCTGGACGTCTAACCTTTGACTGGTCTCTGATGAAGTCGTTCTGCCTTCTGCAGACTGGAAAAATGCTTCTCGAGAACTCTAGGACTCCTTCCTGGCCTATGGAACTAAAAACATCTGTGCCTCTCAGCGATTCAACTTTGCCTTTAGAAGCTGTTGCACTGCCCCATCGTCAACCTCTTTGTGACTCTTCTACTTCTCTGCAAATTCATTCACTGGATCTAAAATGCCTCCTCCAGCCTCACTGTCTCTGCCCCTCTCACACTACTTCAATCTCTAGCTCTCTCTCCAACGACTAACTGCTGCTACTCTGGGAATCGATCTGCTCATGAAATCGAATTGCCGAAGTGTGTTCTCCAAGCCCCATCAAGTTTCTTCTTATAATCTCTCGTTGAGACATCAACAACCACGATTAGAACTTAATCGATGGCTAAGAACTAGAACTCAATCCAAGTATTTTTGTAGAATATTCTCACCATGACTTAAATAATACCGCTTTAGTAATTATATTTCCTAAGTTTAGACTTATGAAATATTAAAAACTGATTAATTATTTTAATTAAGTCGTCTTTAAGTGGAATTTCCATAAACGATTTCTAGGTTTTGAACAATACATGTATTCTAGCCTCTCCACCAAATTTCGTGGCTAGAACACATCCAATGCTACAAAAACTAATAGTTGCATCAACAACAAATGAGAGGGAGTTGCAGTGTAAATGTAATGTTTGCAGCAGTATAGCAGGGTCAGCAGTTGCACGGATGCAACATTAGAGTTGCGCAGTGATTGGTGGGTAGTATCGATAGACATCCGCAACATGATAGAGGATGATACAAAGATAGAGTGTGGTAGCAAGGTGTGCTGCACTAGAGCACAATCCTCGCTAAGAGGGAGTGTTAGTTTCTGTAGCATTGGATGTGTTCTAGTCATGAAACGTGGTGGAGAGGCTAGAATAGATGAGATTTCCATAACCCATAAATCGTGTTTGGAAATTCCACCTAGAGATGGCTTAATTAGATTATTAACCTTTTTTAATGTTTCCTAAGTCTAAACTTAGGAAAACTAGTTAATTAATCACAATTAATTAAGTCAACGTGAGAATTTTATATAAACTCACACGGATCGATAGAGAATTAATCTGGGCCCTTGATTAAGTTCTAATCTTGGCCATTGGTGCTCCAACATAGGATTATAAGAAGTCGATGGGTAGATGGAGAATACACCAGTCAGATACTCAGTGATCTAGACAGTTCGATTTTCTAGTGCAAGTGATTTAGCAGGAGAAATCGAGTCAAAGGTCAAGTTGCAGGTGGCAGAGTAGCAGATTTTCGGAGGAGTCGCCTGTTCTAGAAGAGTCAGAAGAGAAGGTTGAAAATATTCCTTAGGAAGTAGCGTAGGGACTGTGCAGACCCTCAAGATAGGCAGTTCAATTTAGCAAGAAGGATGGTCGATTTAGCTTCCAGAGGCCAGGAAAAGTTCCAGGAGGCCAGAAGAATCGCTTCTAGTAGTAGCAACAGGCTATATGTCACATTAGAGGCAACTTTTGGACAATGCGAGTGGGGCCTGTGCAGAAGGCTAATGCAGGGGGTTCTAGAGCCAGCTCTGAGGCTCAGTTTGTTGCGGGATTGCTTGAGGGTAAATATATATATATATATATATATATATATATATATATATATATATATATTTATATATATATATATATATATATTTTTTTTTTTTTTTAATAGAAAATGGCTGTTTTGATGTCATTTTAATTATACTCAGAATTTCTGCTGCTGCATAAATAATAAAACCCTCAATCGCTGCACTGGTTTTCCCATATTGGGTTTTTCCGGGGACAATTGTCCAAAAATAACAGTGTCACAATTTTTTTGTGTATGTTAGAATTTCTCAATTTCCTATTCTTTACTTTCCGCAGTATTTTTATGGTGAAAATTGCAGTTGTGATTTTATTCATTGTTTGTCGTAGCAAATAAACTGAATAATTAAATTTACAGTTAGGATAATAATTTCCAGTTGCTGCAATAGATGAAATTTTCACAAAGACTTCAACGATCAAGATTAAAACTTAATTGATGGCTGAGATCATCTCCAAGTCAATCAGTGTGAGTTTCTGGAGAATTCTCACCTTTCTCAATTAATTGCTATTAATTAATCGATTTCCCTAAGTTAGATTTAGGCATTTTTAAATTCTTGATCAATTAATTTGATTGAGCTGTCTCTAGATGAAATTTCCAAAAACAATTTCTGGGTTTTGGAGAACTCGTGTTTTAGCCTCTCCACAAAGTTTGAGACTAGGACACCATTCAATGCTACAAAAACTAACAAGGTGAAAGGAAAAGACATATCAAGTGAGCACAAGACGATGAGATAGTGAGGATCTCAGTGATTGGGTGGAAAAGGACATTTATCCAAGTGTGCAGATTTCAAAGGAAGAGAGCAAAGGATAGCAAGAGAAAAATATCTTGCAGCCAACAAGATCATAGGACAGATCTTGAGTGATCTGTAGCAGATTTGAGTTCGTACAACACACAAGTTTGGTGGGCAGAAACTGTACAGTTCCCAAGAATTTCACACATGTGTGGGCAAGGATAGGAAGAGGCTCGGGCAACTCTTTTGAAGTCATAGACAGTGTAGTAGGGGCCATACAATGCACACATGCCACCTGCAAAGGTCGTACAAATTGCAGACGGTCACATGTACGCAGGTAGAGAAAGAGAGATTAGGGGCAAGGACATTACCAATGTTGCATGAAGCAGGTGCATTTTTGATAAGCAAAGTGTTGAAAGTGTCATTTTACAAAAATCCTCGGAAGCGAAGCATCTTGGAAGCATCTATTATATATATATATATGTATATGTTCAAAAATTATGTCCATAGTCCATACTGCCAAATTATTTGCAGAATATATGAAAGCATGCATATTTGTACATAAGATAGAAATGGCATCCATAGTATATTAATGACTAATATTTGAGCATCAGCCATATAGAATCTAGATTCTATCAATTACAAACAAACATACATAGTTTTAAGTCATATAATAGAAAGTAAATCATTAACATGTAGAATGAAATAGTAGGTTGTCTAGCAATTGTCAACAATAACATGACCAAATCGTTATATTTACAAAATAGATTGTCTACATGCCAAAATATGAAGACCAAAAGGTCCAAAACAATAAATTGAGCTAGTTGCTAAACACCTCTCTATAGAAGTGTTCACCAATTGGGAAAGCACCCATGTTGCCAAATATTGTAGCTATGGGGTAGCACCGTCATGCATGTTCCACCACTCCTTGACAAACAGTGCTCCACCATCACTATCGGGATCCTCATCACTAGTATCACCCTTCATTCTTCTCCTCTTGTCTTGCCTTTGTCTCTACATCGATTCTCTAGGGACATCAATCAACACCACCCAATTTTGATCAAATTGCCTAATCCAATCCTTAAAATATAGCAGAAAAACCATAAGATGCCTGATCAACGATTTTGATTTGAGTGAAGGGGACATTTTTCCTAGGGCCATGACGAAGGAGTTTAAAAATCAACACCACCAACACGGGGATACATATATGGCTTGATGCTATTGATCAAATGCCAATCACATGCCCTCATATGTGATGGAATCTAATGAAATGTAGGAATTCCATTGATCCTGAAATCCAGAAAACTGTTAAAGTCTGCTAGATTTTGAGTGGGAATCTGGGATTTAAAATTGTACTTTCTCCATATGAAATTTAATGAGGTCAGAACCAGTCTCAAATATTTGGAGTCATTTGTCACTTTAAGAATTTAACATTACCATTAGGGAGCATCCAGGAAGTATGACAGGAGCGAAGATCAGCACATGAGAGAATGGTTCAACACGTAGCAGTTCTGAATTTGCGGGAACCGTGGAAATTGAGCCTGAAGTGTGGTTCTGTTTTTTGGGAGCGTTGTTCCAGGGACACTTCTGCCACGAATCTGCACAGTGCACGGCTCTGGGGTCCCATCACCTGTGCATGGGCTGAGGGTGGATCCTGCAACACTGGACCATATAACTGCAGAAACTGAGCAGGGAAAGGTTTTTCTCAGCTGATTAAAGTCAGGTTTTCATAATTTTCCTCAGTGCGCATTTAATTTCCCGGGTAGGGAATCCCTTGTATGCTATAGAACTGAAGTTAATGGACAGCAGATTTTAAGGCCAAATTTTTCTGTGTGCATGCATATGAGATTGGCTAATTTTTGCTTCTGCTGTTTTATCTTTGATTTACCTGTTAAAATCTCAGCAGTGCATTTTATTCAGTAATCTGCAATTTAATTTATTTAACTGCAAGGTAATTACTAGTTAGCAATTTGCCAGTAGCTGGGGTTAGGAAGGTTTAACAAGGGTCAGCCCTATCCACAACATCCCTACTTAATTTGAAAAGAAGGCCTTGGAGAAAAGGCATTACAACACAACTTCCCCCTTAATGTTGAATATGAACCATATAGTGAAGATATAACCCCCATGAATGTGATATCTCCAACACCAACACAGTTCCACAACCTGGTGAAGGTGACCTTTGGCAGTGTAGAAGCATGCTACCCAGCTGAAGGAATGAATGAAATATGCTTTCATTGAAAATATTTTCCCCAAATAAGTTGTTACAATGATAAACTCTGAATTGGAAGAGAATTTGCATTCAAATATTTGTCAGTAGTTATATTTGGGATAAGATACAAGGAACTTGACATGTTTGAGAGCTTTTATCCTTTATTTGCACCTACATAATTTGTTGGACTGCCCTGTTAAAGTTCACGCTTTTTTGAAGAGCACAAAAACACTATTTCTTACAACTTTTTTTGCTAACTAACATTATTAACAACAGTAATTCTGCCCATGGTATGTATTCTTCTAGCACACTCACGAAGATAATGCTCTGATGTAACTTGGATCCCAAGAAAGCGCCTCTTTCTGTATCTCATCAGTCCAACGGTTATTTTGCTTAAGAAAAAGATTCAGTTGTATTATGTATAAATATTTCATAAGTATGCACCTGAAACTTGCAATGGTCACTGGTGTGGTTTTCTCATAGTTTTCTCTGTTCTATATTTTCATATAATCCTTGATCCATATGCATTTCTATTATATCCATTTGTTATTAGTGTATAACATCTATAGTATAAGTTTTGATAACTATCTTGATGTAAATTCTTTCTAATCTTTTCTTGGCAGTTGATGGGAAGTATGCATACAGTTAACGCCTTCTTTCTTATTGTTGACTCTTGTCTCAATAGTATGGTATGTATAATGTATCCATTAACTGAATTAGATTTCGATAAAAGTATGGGTTTTGGCTAAGTGATTAGATTAGAAGTTCCCTTTCTAAGAAGCAGCACCTTTTAAAATCTTATGTGGTGGAGCTGGTTTTGATGACAGCAATTCCCTTGGTTCCGAGGTGCATATTTTGTGCTGTGGACTGCAGTGTACGTCATTTTCCAATGGGTTCTCCATGCCTGTGGTTTCTCATGGTAAATTACTTTGTATTTTTCCTTTTTCTTTTTTTTCTGAGAAAATAAAAAACTTCTAAGCTGATAAAATAATGGCCTCTTTTTGCAAATTTGTGAAGAAAGTTAATACGTCTTATTTCTTTTCTGTTGGTTAGTAGTATCATTGGTGGAAAAAAATATTTCCTATATCCATAGCCATTCAAGTCGAAGTTCAACTCCCATGATACATTTATGGCCTCTTTGCTTTGTTTTTCTATGCATTTCCTAGGTCTGAATATTTTCTTAAGTAATGCATTGTTAATTGAAGTTAGAGATGGAAGGGTTCTGCTAAATTTAGAGGTGCGTGAAATTTGGCAGTGCAACCCACAAGTGAAGCTAAGACACAGTTATACTTTCACTTAATTTTGACTTAGGAATTCTAATTTTCGTATAGTCGAAAAGTAAATCGATCTCAGCAGTTCGACTTGAGTTAATGAGCCAGTTCGATTTGAGTTAATGACTTGATTTGATGGGCCAATTTGATTTTATGAAAAGGGAAGGGTGCAGAGATTGCTATCAATCATTACGCACTAGAGACTTGTGTGTTTTAGCTCAGCAAGAAGAGATTCTAGTTCAGCGTGCTAGGGCAGAGAGACAAAGGCCGAATAACCTTACGGTTTTCTTTAGTAGCGTGCTCACTTTCCAAGGCCGAGTCAGCCTACGCAAGAGGGCCGAATAGCATGTACGAGTCTATATAGCTGCGTATGTAGAGGCCGTGTTGGTTAGAAAGACGCAGAACACTGTGTTGAGGGACAACGAATTGAAGGGGAATTTTTCCCAGTGTTAGTAATCAATTTTCTGAGATTTTTGCTGAGCAGAATAATAATAAAACACACAAGTAGGTAGGTTTTCCCCACTTGGGGTTTCCTGGGTAAATTCTGGTGTATTATTTATTGTGTGCTTGTGTCTTCATGATTTTATTTTCTGCCACTATTATTTGTTAGAATACTCAGCGTATTTACTATAAGAGTTTGCAGTTCAGTTTTCAGTTTTCTCATCTCAAATTTTTTATTAAATTAGCAGCCGAGTCTTAGAAAGCTAACATGGTATCAGAGTGGGTCTCTGATTGAAGATCAGAAAGCGTGTTATTTTCCCGAGCAAATAAAAAATGCAGGAAAGGGGATGCAGTTCATTTCAGGGTTGTGCTAGAGTTTCTGGCTGTGTGACCAAGGCATAATTTGTGCAAGGGTTTTTCAAGTAGACTCTGCTCGAGGGTTTCTGAGCAGTTTGAACTTGCAGAATGACGTATTTGGGGCTGAGATCTGAGGACTGCCTTGAAGGGGCCTCAAATTTCTGTTCTTGGAAAGAGAGGATTGGTGTAGTGCTTGGGGAGCAAGGAGTGTGGGAATTTGTGGACAGTCCACTAGCCCAACTAGAAGACCTTAGCCTAGCATAATAAGGACGCAAAGGCCAAAAGAATAATTCTTGAAGGAGTCAAGGATCACATCATACCTCACATTTCCGGAAAGAAGACAACTTAGGCCATGTGGAAAACTATCTGAGGGCTATACCAGGGTTGAGGGAGACCAAGAAGCTGGTACTTAGAGATAAAATCAGAAATATCAAGATGACTAAGTCTGAGTCCGTGATTTCTTACCTAACCAGATTCACCCAAGTGAAGGACGAGTTAGTCGGGGTTGGAGAGTGTCTCAGTAGAGATCTTGTCAGTTTTGCACTATTGGGCTTTCCCAAGTCATGGGAAAACTTCACTAATGCGGTGAGTGGCAGAGAAAAGCTTCTAGACTAGGAGCAACTATGGAGTAATTGCGTGCAAGAGGAGATCTGGAAGCAAACTAAATTTGGGTCTCATGCGAACACTGAGGAAGAGGAAAACTTTGCTCTAGATGGCAAAGGGAGCAAGGCCAAGGGCAAGAAAAATCCAGGAGTGGTCGAGTCCAGCTCAGGAGGAAAGAAGAAGAAAGATCTCAACAAAGTGAAGTGCTTCTCTTGCCATCAATTTGGGCAATATTCCACCAAGTGTCCAAAAAGGAAGACGAGATCCAAGGAGGATCATGTTGCTACACCAACAAAGGTGGAGGAGTTCACTTCTCAGTTTGAGGAGTTTTCGCTCATAGCTTCCATGGAAAGCTCAGTGGCCAGCAACATGTGGTATTCCCCTCTTTGCGAGGAAGATGTTCTCCACTATACCCATTTGCGCGCTGAAGTAGACAAACTTTACCCTACCCCAGGCCTTTGTGAGTATATCTACAACCTACTAATCTATAGGAACATGTTGTGGCCAAACTGATCCACACTGAATACAATCCCTGATTCTCTTGCTACAAGTTGTAGCTGAACCATGTTGTGCTTCCATTGTGCTACTTTGATCTCTCACTGCAACTCTATGTACTGATTCACTGCTACTATGATGCTTGGGCCCCTGTAGCAAAGATAATGATCCAACTGAGAAATCACATATGCAACAATTGGATCTGATCTAACTGACCAAAGCCTCCTTGGCTACAATCTAGATCTCCTTGTTGCTATATCCTCCGACCACCCGATTTGACATACTGGAGTGTCATACTCCTCCTGGAGGTACTACTGCTATCAAGTGTGAATTCATCCTCCAACCTGGAAGACAAATCCTTGATCTCTGCCAAAACTGTTGTTTGCTTCCCTTTCTTGTCCTCCTTCCTCTTCAAACATCGGTTGATACAGTGACCAAGCTCACCTTTGTCGAAACACTTGACCTTTGACAGATCTTTCTTCTTCTTTTCTCCTTTAAAGTATTGTCCCTGGTTGGGACTCTTCTTCGCTTTTCCCTTCCTTGTAAGAGCGACGTTCTCCAACTCCTGTACCTTTAGTCCCTTGCCACTTCTACTGGTAGTGCCATCGAGGAGGCTGAGCCTCGGTCCTTTTGGATGAAATCACTCCACAGGCATTCCCAATTTGGAAGCTTGTCACGCCCATAGATCACTTGGATGAACGTATGCCATTCCTTGGTAAACCCATTGAGAGCTATCCACACAAGCTCATCTTCTGCTAGCTTCTCTCCAACTGTTGCAAGTTCATCTCTGACCAACTGAATCCTGGTGAGATAGCTTGTTATGTTCTCACCCTTGTTGAACTTGACTATTGTCAACCTCTCCTTGAGTATCATCTTCTGGTTCTCAGAAGGATCCCGGTACAACTTTACTATGGCATCCCACATCTTCTTTGCAGTAATCTTCTCTACAATATGTAGAACAATATGATCTTGTATACAATCGAGAATTATCATCTTCACCTTAACATTATCCCTTTTGTAGTCATGAAACTGGATAGGATTTGTTGACACAACAATAACTGCTATAACAAACTCTTTCAAACTGTACTCGTCCATTAGAAACAACATCCTGGCCTTCTAGATGCTAAAGTTGGAAGCTCCATCCAACCTCTCTTGATCCCTCAATTGTTGCGGCCATCTCAGGAAAATCTGTGAAACTCTATAAACTGGAGAGTTCTCACTACAACTGGCAAATCGATCTAGAAACACTAATTTTCCTTTGCAATAACCAACTCAAACTCCTACAAACTCTCACCCTTTGCCTATAGCTTGCACTAGATGTTGTAACTCGCATTAGATCCTGCAACTCGTATTGGCAACTGAGAAATGCTTCTAGAACTTCGTTCTGATGAATGCACTGCTTCCCTTTGTCCTTTGAAGCTACTCACACCTCCTTCCAGTACTAGAAATGGAATTACTGCTTTAGCAATGCGAACTGGGTAAATTGGCTATTCGTACTGCTTGCTACGACCCTCTTGTTGAAGTTTCTAAATTTACTTAGTTTAGAAACCTTTCGTGCACCTTTTCTGATTTATTCCTACCTACTTGCTATTTTTCTTTAACAAGTTATTTACAAAGTAAATACTGAAAATAAACACCAGTGCATGCTCAACATATTACAGATCAGCAACTAAAAGAAACAAGAACAAACACAACACATGACACCATTATTTTTGGACCAATGTCCCTAGAAAAACCCAATGCGGGAAAACCGGTGCAACTATCTAAGGGTTTTCTTATTAAGCAATATCAAAGTACAATTTGGGTGTCAAAACTGGCCTACCCAACAGAGAATTTCCTTAGCAGCTATACCTTAGTTTGAGAGAAATCTCCTGGCTGAAACCCCGGAAAACCCTTTCGGCAGCTCTTCAGCACAAAATTGCTTTGCAACCCTAACGTCTGCCCAATCTGGACTACGTCAGCCCCTCTCTGTCTCACGCTAGCCCTGCGTCAACTTTGGAAGCCTCTGCGTCAGCTACGCTGGCCCCTATGGTGCTCTGCGCAGCACTTAGTTGCCTCTGCGTGGCCCTGTGTGAGCCCTTGCTGGCTCTGCGTCACTCTCCTTGGCTGCTACGCTGCTCTCCCAGTACAATCTTTGCCTTCTCTATTTCTCTGTACTCAATGCCCCTCAATTGCTCTCCCGATCAATGATTCTATCTCTCTTAGCAAACCCCGCTCTAAAGAATAGAATGACTGATCATCTGGTGTGTTCTCTAAGTGACCCTCAAGCTTCCTCTTATACTTTTTTCTGTTGACATCTCAACGGCTGAGATTAAGTCCCTAATCAACGACTAAGATTAGATCTGGCTTGATCCTTGTCTTTTGGACCATTCTAACACAGATTCATATTAATACACATTGATATTTTATTTTCGCTAGGTTTAGACTTAGGGACTCCATTAAAAATATTAATTATTTTAATATCTCTTGATCTATTTAGAATCTGCCCAAACCCTTTGTGAGTATTGCAGATCTCATGTGCCCCAACCTCTTTACCAAATTTCGTGGCTAAAGCACATCTGATGTTACCCCAAATCAACACCTCTCTCTCTAGATTGTATTCGTCCTTCTTTGACCTTGAGAATACTAGAGAAATGAATAAATTGGGTTGAAACCCTTGTGTGCTTTCTCTTCCTTGCTCTGCGCTGATCTGCTATTGCAAATCACTTTTGCTACAAACCCTCTGCGCTAGTTCTACTTTGCGAAATATGATTTGCCTCCGAAAACCCTTTCTGACAACCTAATTGCCTGTTGCCCGTTACTGAGACAACTCACACTTTCTCCAGATCACCTCCCTAGATTGGAAGTCGAAATGTTGCCTCTGCAATTTGCACTGCCTGGCTGGCCTTCACAGATCTTCTCTTTAGTGCTTCAGATCTCCCTATCTACGCCAATCTTGCGCTAGAGCCTCTTTGATCTGATATGTTCTGATACCATGTGAAATTTCCACGATTGTAGTGAATGGGTATTATTCTCCAAACTTGTGCAATTTATTTGTCTTCTGCAAATAAATATTATGACAAATAACAAACAATTCAATACCACAATCTTCACAAATACAAATATTCTACAGAATATAAAATATGGAACTGAAAAACAATGCACACAATAATTTTGACACTGTTATTTTTGGACAATAGTCCCTGGAAAAACCCCGAAGGGAAAACCAATGCAACAGATGAGGGTTTTATTATTATTCAACAATTTGAGAAATATTATAATTGGTTTCCTTCCATTGGCAAACCTCTGACAAATAATAGTCTTTACTAGAAAAATATAATGGAGACTTACTAGCTTCCTCTGCAACTGATCTGGCCTTATCCAGCCAATTCACACTCCTTCCTGACACTCGCACTTTTGCCCAAAAATGCACACTACTGGCTTTGGAAATTCGCTCAGCCAATGGGATTACTTCACAGCAAGTCGTATTGCCTCCCTTTGACTCCTAAACCCACTCGCTCTGCCTCAAGTAAAGAGATTCAACAACTGGCAACTGAAACGTGGTCTCTCCTGCAACTCGCACTAGGAAAATTGACTACTTGCACTAGCTAATGTGGCCTCCTTTGCAAATGAATTTGACCTCCCTTTCCTGTCACTCTGACACTCGAAAATACTGAGGAAATCTCCTCTAGAATCCTACTCCCAAATCTCTGTTGAACCCTTGCTACTAACTCTCTCCCTTGCTTCAACTGCACCCTTGCTGTGTCACTGCAATTGGGTAGTCGAACTGCTCGCTCAATAAACTATGTCTTCTCCAACCCCATTGACCCTGCTCTTATAATCTTCTGTTGGGCAACTAACGACCATGATCACATCTCAATCGATGTCTATGATCATTTTGACTCAGTCAATTAACTTTTCTAGAAGTCTTTAGAGCAAAGTCGACCTCCCTCAATTAATCGTGTTTAATTAACCACTTTTCCTAAGTTAGACTTAGGAATATTTTTATTATAGGCTAATTAATCTAACTGAGATAGTTCTAAGGCTTTTCTAACGAAACATTTTCTGGGTTTTGGAGATATCATGTTCTTTAGCCTCTTAGACACCATAGAAACTAGAACAGCTCCCCGTTGCTACTCCAATAACTAACAAAGCACTTCCCTATGTTTTCTTCCACTAGTGGTGGGTGGGGCTTCATGCTCCTCATTCTTCCCCTATTGCTCCATTTGCTATGAACTCTCCTCTGCACCCGTACTTGTGCCTGTACTCATACTAATGCCTTGAGATTGAGATCCTTTTTCAACTATTGGAGCTTTTGTTGGCCCACTCTAATCATCTGCTAGTAACTCACGAGATCTTTTGAAGGCTTTCTCCTCCCAGAATTTCACATCCCGTCTCACGATTATCTTCCTGCTGCTAAGAATATAGATCCTATATGCCTTGGACATTTCGATGTATCCAACGAAAAATCCCTTCTCTACAGTCCTATCCAACTTAGTGCGTTTGTCATCTGGCACATGGCAATAAGTTATACTGCCAAAGATTCTGAAGTGTCCAACCTCTGGCTTCTTTCTTGTAAAAGTCTCCTCGGGTGTGATTTTCCCCAGTGCCCTTTGAGGAACTCTATTATGAATATACATTGTTGTACTACATGCCTCTACCCAGAGAAACTTATGCATATCCTAGTCATACAACATTGCCTTAGCTGCTTCAACTATCATCTTGTTCTTCCGCTCTGCAATCATGTTTTGTGGTGGGTTGTATGGAGTTGTCCATTCTCTCCTGATGCCCTCCTTCGCACAGAAGCCCATGAAGACCTTATTTGTGTACTCACCTCCATTATATGTATGAAGCACCTTTTTCTTTCTTCTTGTCATGTTCTCCACAAGAGCCTTAAACTCTTGGAAGCAACTAAAAACTTCATCCTTCGTCTTCAAGAAATAGATCCAGGTGTTCTTGGAGAAGTCATCAATGAAGGTTGTAAAATACTGATAACCCCTGAGATATTTTGTAGACAACGGGCCACATATATCAGAATGTGTATCAAATCAAGCAAACCCTTGGCTCTACTATCACTCCTTGGGAATCTTGCTTTCGCGCATTTCCCAATCATGCACCCTATTCACACATCATCATGTTCTGTGCTCATTTCATAAACTCCCATCACTGTCTCCTTGAACAACCTAAGTTCTCCATGGTGTATGTGTCGCATCCTCCTATGCCATAGTTCGCCGATGTCCTTGCTACTGTTGCTGCTTATCAGTGCCTTTTGAGAATCGAACTACAACTTGTAAAACTTGTTGCTCCGAACCCCAATTTGTTTCACCTTCTTCCAACTCTGGTGTTTAATGTACACCTTGTGAGCAACAAAATAGACATGATAACCGTTGTCCTAAAGTGTAGAACTGAAATCAGGTTCATTCCTAAACTTGGCACATTCAACACTTCTGTAACCGTAGTACTCTTGCCTTACTCCCTTTGAATATTGATGGTCCCTATCCCAACTAGAGTACACTTGGACTTGCTCCCCATTTGTATTTTGAAGCCCATCTCCTCTTCTTAATAACTAGAAAATAATTCTCTAACTCCCATCATATGTGTTGACGCTCCATTGTCGATATACCAGAGACTTGTAGATGTAGAGCTAGAGAGGCAAGCTATGAGAACGAACTCGTCCTCTAGTCTCGAAGACAAATCTTGAATATCAATTGAAGTTGTTTTTTGTTGCTTCCCCTTCTTCTTTTTTCCCTTCTTCCGGTTAGGACATTGGCTAACACAGTGACCATTATGACCGCAACGAAAACATGTGATTTTACTCAAGTCCTTTTTCTTCTTCTCTCCCTTGGACCCTTTATTTGATCCCTTCTTGGCCTTGCCCTTTCTTGCTAGGGCCACGTTCTCATCATCTTCACGCTTCTGGGTTTTTACATTGCTGCTGCCACTGACGAGGCTCAACCTAAGCTCCCCCTGAGTGAAATCATTCTATAAGCGATCACAAACTGGTAACTGGTCTCATCCATTGATAACTTGGACAATTACATCCCACTGCTTTGAGAATTTGTTCAATGCGATCCTCATGATCTCATCATCATCTGGTTTATCACTAACAACTGCTAACACATCTCTTACTGCTTTGATTCTGGTGAGAACCAAGATAACTCACAATGCATTCTCCTTTGTTCATTTTCGTGTTTCTCAACTTTTCTCTGAGGATCAACCTCCTGTTGGTGGTAGCGTTCTGGTACAGGTTCATAACTATGTGCCACATCTTCTTCATTGTGTCTAACTCTGCGATATGGGGAACTATATGGTCCTTGACTCCATCAAGGATAATCCTCCTAGATTTGATATCCTCCTTCCTGTATGTTGAAAGTTGTTGGGGATTCATAGGAATGGCTATCACACTAGTCACATACTCCTTAAGACCATTGTCCTCCAACAACAAGAGAATTTTGGCTTTCCAGACGGCAAAATTAGAGGCTTCATCTAACCTTTCCTGATCTCTCAAACTGGTTGAGGCCATTACTTCAACTCTTTGGGAACTAGAAAAAACCATCTGAATCATGTAAGGTTTGATATGAGTTTACAAACCCTTGCTTTCTTTTCTTGTGCCCTGCATTGATATACTCATGCAAACCCTTGCACTTTAGATCTGCCCTGATACCATGTAAATTTCCTTAATTGCAACAACTGGAAATCATTCTTCTATCTATTTCAGATTATTTGTCTCCAGAAATTGATCACGACAAATAACGAATACAATCACTACTGCAATTTTCACAAATAATAACAGGATCTAAGAAAATAATCCATGCACAAAATTTAGACGCCGTTATTTTTGGACGATAGTCCTTGGAAAAACCCATGTGGGGAAAACCAGTTCTGTAGATGAGGGTTTTATTTTTATTAAATCTTTAGCAAATTGAGAACTACAACCACTGCTTGCTTCTCAATGGCTAAGCTCCGACAAATATTTTTCTCCACTCCTATTGGCAAAATCGAATTGGAAACACAAAGTTTCCTTTTGCAAAAACAATTTGGCCTCTCCCAGGCTACTCGTACCTCCTCTTGCAACTCATTATGGCAACTGGAAAATGCGCACAACCTGCTCTGGAAATTCTCTCAACCTCTGGAAATTCGTTCCGAAAAATACACTGCCTCTAGCAACACTTTGAAGCCACTCACACCTCCTCTGGTAGCTATCTCTGAAAAATAGAAATCAAATTGTAGCCTCTACAACTCGCATTGGGTAAATTGTCAATGCGCACTAGTTGAATCGACCTCGCTCTTGTAGAATAAATTGGCTTCTTCCTTGTCTCAGCGTGTTGGAATCTCTGTGAAGAATTTCTTCAGAAATTCTCTTCTCAAATCTCTACTGAAATCTTGTTGCTGGTGTCCTCCACTATGCCCTTGCAATCACTGCAATTTGCTGCTTCTAAGTGATCTCCAAAGCCCCATCGATTTTCTCTTTATAATCTCTCGGTGACGAATTAACGACCACGATCTATCTCCAATCGATGGCTAAGATCTTGACCCCTTCTCATGATTTTTCTAGAAGTCACTAGAGAAAAATCAATTTGTCTCAATTAATTTTAATTTGATTTAATTAACCACTTTTCCTAAGTCAGTGTTAGGAAAATAATTAATAATTGGCTAATTAATCTAATTAAGACATTTTCCGTAGAAACTTTTTCTAGGTCTTGGAGATAATTATCCTTCTGTGTTCCTTAGCCTCTTAGACGCCAATAGAGACTAGAGCACCTGTCCAAGCTACCAACAACTAACACAAGGTGTTGACCATAGGTTGTGAAAGGTCTCGACTTATCGTCGAACATCCAATGAAGGTCCACTAACATTGGATCTAACTCTTGGATGCAAGATTCCTCTCACTGGTCGTGGAGAGGGGTTCCGAGGGCTCTAGTGTAGGTGTTGAAGTCACCTAGAAGGATAATTTCCCCAACCACGAAGTACGAGGTGATACTAGATACAAATCTATAAAGGGGTCCCTATTAGGGCCATGAATAGCAAGTGACAAAGAAATTGGAGAGAAGTAACAAACTACAATTTAATGTCCTTGGGGAGAAGGTAAACACTTCTGACCCAAACCCACATAAACATAACATACTCATCCACAACCACCAAAGTTATTTCTCTTCGAAGGGAGTCCCTAACAAAAAACAATACTATGCTTGAGCCCTGAATACCACCAAGGGTTCTCATCTCTTGTGTGCATGTTGAGAACTAATAGTACCTTGTGATGTCCAAGAGAGGCTGAATATGGTTCTCATGAGTCTTGGTGATAAATAGGACATTCGACAACCTCAAAGCATCATACATGAGACTTGACAGTGACCAAAAATACTTATTGCCATTCCAACAAATGATGGAAATGCCTATGCTTTGTCATCTTTCCCATCGAGCTCATGATTTGAATAGCTATTTTAGAATCACTTTAGCTAGTTACATCAGTTTGACTTCAATGTACCTTTCTATTCTTGTGTTTGTTATAATTAATGTAAGTTCTTGTGAGAAAATCAAGTTTTCTTATAGGGTTATGCATGTTTTGCACTTGCAACTCTTTTCAAGCTGCAAGGGAATCGCGAGCTTCATTTTTTATTGTTTTATTTGATAAACAGTAAGTTTGACTTTTTGCAATTTTTTGACAATTGGTTTGTCTCATTTTTTTTTAACTTAGCAATATTTGAAAATAGAACTCAATCAACTTATGCGAGGGCGACTCCAAGACAATTCAACATATCTCTAAGATTATGTATGAAAAATATAGGACTGATCCACCTAGAATCAAAATATAGTTAATATCAATTTTCAAATCTTTTCCTCTAGCTCTCATGGTTGTGCATACACTCTTAATCTGATTTAGATTGGATTATGGTATTGCTTGTCATCCATCTCGATGTTTTCAGAGTTGGAAATAGTGGATGAATGAGCTTACAAGACCATTTTTACCAGTGGGACCCAGTATGGCAAATTGGGGTTTGAAACCTTTTAGGAGCATTTTGAGGCATCAAAGACGTTTTTTGTGGGTAAAACTTTGTTGCTTTAGCACATCACCTTTTTTACTTACGGTGCACACAAAGACTTTTCCAACAATGCAAGAATCATCTTATAGAGTTCGTATGCAAAAGTTATCCCACTTGGAAGTTCCTATTTTTTCCACCATAATTCGAAAGGATGCCATGTCAGCGCCCATTACTCATGGAAAAGGGGCTAGCCACATGATCATGATGAAGAAGACTTTAGAAAAGTCCATATTGTAACTATGGTTAAGAGTTGAGGGAGTCAAACCTAACCACTAGTAGGCTATTAGGTTGTGTTATAACTGGGCCACTGGGAAAAAAAGAGGTTCCATAATTTTCGAGTGCATTTTTGTTTTATAAACGAAAAAAGTAGTTGAGAGGGATAGGGAGAGAGGATTTGTGCACTTTAGTAGCCTACGGGCCATAGGCCTTAATTCTTTGTACTCGTAGCCATTTTCTATTCAAAGAAAAAGAGCAGGGGGACCTCACCTTCCAGCTGGGTTTCCCCTCAAAAAGGTTTCCCAGGTTATATCTTCTATCAAATTGTGGTTTGTGAGTTTTTATTTCGCTATTTTCTATTTTTGCATAATTATAATTTGCATGCATATGCAATAAATAGTAATTTACAGATCCAGTGATCTAAAGAGAAATAAACTCTCATAGTGTATATTTCAGATTTTAAAGTATAATTTATCATATTTGTTGTGACAAACTGTCCAGTGGAATATCCTACCGCTTTTTAGGGTCCATAATCCCTAATCAGGAACCAATTTTAAATTTTTTTTTTCTCTTATTTAATAACTATCCGCATAAAAAGTATGACCCTTTAAAGTTAAGATGCTCAATGACACCTAGAAATTTGTATGGTAGCATACTTTGAGACACTCAACTTCGATTTTCCAAAAGTAATATAATAACTAAAAACTAAAATGTATCATAGAAAATACAATATTTGTAAAACCACTATCACTCTTTCCAACCCTAAACAAGGGATCACCCACACCACAAATTAATCCCACTGCTAACCTCCCTGCCTCCTTCAAAAACGCTATAAACTCTCCTCATATTCTATCTTCATTGTGTGTCTCCATGTATATTATAATTTGTTATAGGACTTTTGCTAGGGGTTCAAATTTATGTTTCTCTAAATTGTATGTTTGTTATCCTTTTTCGTATGCACGTGTAAATATCTACATTAGCCAATATCACCATATTTGTAACGAAGTTGTATGCCTGATATAATTTACAAGCATGTATTCTTATAACTTGTGTAGACTCCTAAGCATAATTAGTTTTTCTATCCATTAAAATTTGGTTCCACAAGGGACAATATCCACCTTGTCACCATTATGTATTTTTGCTTTCCATAGATATGTCTTAATATGTTTAAACAATATGAGGCTTCCTGGTGAAAGATTTTTGCTTTCCACAGATATGTCTCAATATGTTTAACAATATGAGGCCTCCTGTTAAACTGATATACAAAATATGAGATATTGCAAGACACATTACAACTTCCAAAGGAATGATCTCTCCCCTTCAAAAATGATTTCCATAGATATGTCTCAATACGTTTAAACAATATGAGGTCTCTTGTTAAACCGATATCCAAAATGTGAGATATTACAGGACACATGACAACTTCCAAAGGAATGATCTCTCTCCTTCAAAAACGAAACAGGTAAGGAAGGATCTCTCCCCTTAAGTCCATCAAAAAGACACATTACAAATTCCAAAGGGAGAAGAAAAATCTGAACATTATCTCATTAACTGAAAGATTTTTGCTTTCCATAGATATGTCTCAATATGTTTAAACAATATGAGGCCTCTTGTTAAACTGATACCCAAAATGTGAGATATTACAAGACACATTACAACTTCCAAAGGAATGGTCTCTCCCCTTCAAAAACGAAACACATGCTGCAGCAATGAAAAATATGAACATTATCCCATCAACTAAAAGATTTTTGATTTCCATAGATATGTCCATAAGTTTAAACAATACAATAGAGTCATTCAGTACATAAATATAATATTCCCGAGTCTGACAATGATAAAGCTTCTGCATAAACCAGTTTGGTCTGAATGCACATGAACATATGGAAAAAAAACTTGTGGCAGGAAGAAGGGTTTCAAAGATAGACACTGACACCCTCGGAAAGAACATTCATGAATTATGCTCCAATGACAAACTTTCAATTTTTACACCACCCAGAAAGAATATAGTAACTAGGATTGCACCGAATTACTCATTTAGGTATCATTTACAGTTGCTTAACCTCCATCTACAGTGCTGAACAATATCCGATGAAAATTACAATCTTCATAGAATGCCTCAACAACTGGAACCAAGTGAGGCATTTCACTCACAGACAAAACGCTACCATTATTCATGGTATTCTTGTAAATAAAGAGTCGGTTGACACAAAGTAGTAGTGTACTTCAAATTCTTCTTATGTTTCCATTGAACTACCTTGAGAGTAGTTACTTAATGTTGGATTTGACCCGACAGTTCCATTATCTGGGGGTGTTCCAACACCCCATTTCCCTTCTTACTCTGAAGGCTCAATAACATGAGCTCCTCCATCTCTTATTTTAAGAGAAAATTGATTCAGTTCGGTTCGGATGGATATGATGCAGTGATGCAAATACTAGAGGATAGGCATTATGGCTTCATAAATAACCAAACAATATACCCTGTGAAAATCCAAATCTAAAAAATAGATGTATCAACTATAGGGAATCATGAGAAGGACACTGCAATGCAACCATCTAACACGGTCATCCAATCACTCCAATTGCACCATCACAGAAGCTCGCATAAACTAGGACATTGTCACGAGTATAATCTAAAAAATAGATGTATCAACTATAGGGAATCATGAGAAGGACACTGCAATGCAACCATCTAACATGGTCATCCAATCACTCCAACTGCACCATCACAGAAGCTCGCATAAACTAGGACGCTGCCACATGAGTATAATCTAAAAAATAGATGTATCAACTATAGGGAATCATGAGAAGGACACTGCAATGCAACCATCTAACATGGTCATCCAATCACTCCAACTGCACCATCACAGAAGCTTGCATAAACTAGGACGCTGTCACATGACTATATAGCACTTGAAATAGGAGCAGATAGGGAATCATGAGGAGGCCACTGCAATGCAACCATGTAACAAGGTCATCAAATGAGATACAGAAGGTAAGTGACATTACATAACTATCTATGTTTGAATTAGACACTGCTTACAATTATTTACATAGAGCAAGCGCTTCAACTTGAAAGCATCATATATAGCAAGCTGGCTCTCATGCACAACCAAGGTCATCAAATCAGATATAGAAGGTAAGTGACATTACATAACTGTCTATGTTTGAATTGATCATTATGAAACTGTATTCTCGTATCCCCACTGGTGGTGATGATGATGATATGCTGTACTGGTACAATTTTTGACAACTGCCAAAAAAAAAACCGTGGTTGTAAGTACAAGAACATTTCTACTTGATAAATTTATGTAACATTTTACGAAAGACCATTTAACTAGGGAAATTGCATGGAGAGGCATTCGATGTGAAAGACGTAAAACACAACTACTAGAGTCTCCAGACCGTGTTCATAAGAATGGCATGAGTGTTCCCAAGATAAACAATGGAAAGGATGCTTGTTGTGCCGAAATTAAAACAAAACATAGACTATCTATTCATTCAAGTAGAAATACAAATTTTATCAATTTGTCCCAATTCTAGTGGATAGATCGTCTTAGATTTATTGCAGTGCGACCAAATATGGTGTAATATTCTTAATTAGCCATGGCTAATTGGAATATTCGATTTTTGCTCAATTTTGTCTTCTATAGTTAGTTATGAATAAAAAGGTGATTAAAAGGGTGACATAACTCACTTTTAGAATAAAGTCACTCCCTAGTAGCACAACGTTGTAACTTAAAAGGGAGCCAAGGGGGCCAAAGGACCACGTAGAGGAGGGGCTCACGTAGACACTTTGAAGGACTGCGCAGATAGACAGGAACATGTGGCAAGAGGGAGGCTACGTTGGAGAAGGTTGGCTCTAGGGTTTGAGAGGGGCCAACACTATAAAGGAGAGAGGAGACTCCTCATTTTGGCATTCGATTATGTGCATTTGAGCTAGTCACTTCAACTTAGAGCACGCTAGCTGTTTAGCTAGTCTGCAGCACTGTTTAGTGCATTGTCTCTGTTCGGAGATCTCACCCTTAACCCCGGGGGACTTCGAGTGCCTGCTCGAGCAAGGTAGTTCCATCAGTATTTTGCAGCAATTTCATTGGTAGTTGGCAAGAGGATTGAGCACTGTGGATGACTGCGCAGCCTTGGGAGGGACGACACAATTCTTTCTAGTAGGAGTTTCGGATTGGGGTTTTTCAGGAGGATTTGTGCTAGGAGATTGAGCAGGGGATCGGCCCTTGCATATTGGAGGATCTTGGCAGAGTTTCAGGTAGAGTTCTGGAGGATTTTCTTCAGTGGCAACGCAGAGCATTGAGGGACTGTGCAGATTCCCAAGGGGGTGATTTTCGGGGGTCATCTATTTTAGAAAAGCTTTCTGGGTTTATTGAGTAGAGGTTGATTCTAGAGTTTCAGCGTTTTTTGAGGAGGGGAGCAGCCCCAAATCCTCATTTGATTCCAGCAGTAGCAACAGCACAACAATGCTCCAACAGCTTGGACGCAGTTTAGAGAGAGGTCATTTCCTTGCTATTCTGAGTGTATTTCTTCACTTGCCTTGTGCAAGTCGAGGTGCTATCTTCTTGATCACCTCTTGTACCCTGTCCATTACTTAGTATAATAAAATGGCTTAGCATTTCTCGCTGCATTTCTTGAGCATCTGTTTATATTTCATGTATATATTATTGTTTGTTGCACTACTGTTATTTTATCTCTGTGAGTTTCTCGGCTACTATACCACTTGTGCGTTTTTTGGTTGGGGTTTTGCTGGGGTTTGAGGAATATTCCTAAAAGGGATATTGCAGCGGTATGAGAGCATAGATCTGGCTCAACCTGTGGCGCTAGCAGTCTATGACACCGAGGGAGAAACCCTACATCTGTTACAAAGGTAGGGAATACAAAGACATTGAGCGTAGGTTGGAGAACACCTACGGAAAGGGAGACTGTGTTCGAGTAGAGGACACAGAAAAGGAGGAGCTTGTGGTGGACGCAGAGCAGAAGGATCCGATGGCAGACGAGGACGAGAAAAGATTTGCGAATATGCTCCTCAAATTAGTGCAGGATCTGTCGAGGCAAATTGAGGTGATGGGGCAGAAATTCACAGCAGTAAAGGCTAGACAGTGTGAGAACCCACGGATTTTCCAGGTTGGTGAGGGATCGGGTGCATCCCACCATTTGCTAGAGCAGAGTGATACTACGCAGCAGGTGGCCTCGCATGCCCCTACACGCTCTACCATGCCCACTTTCTTAGGAGCAGACATAGGGGCCGGAGCCCAGCAGGAGGCAGAGCCCGGTCATATGGGCGATTACTTTGCAGAGTACCAAGCCTATGGGCAGGAGTTCAGGGATGCTCTCTCATTCAGAGACTTTGTTCAGCTCCAGTGGGATAGTAGACCCCGCAACCATCACGGAGGATACCGTCATTATCATGATGGTGATACCCACCGTGCAGCTAGTAGATTCCACTTGCCTATGTTTGATGGTTTGTCAAATAGTTTGGCAAAGTCTTGGGTGGAGAAGCTGGACATTTACTTCCAGCTTAACTAGATGTCGGAGACAGAGACCATCAAGGTGGCGACGTTACATTTGGATGGTGAGGCCCAGGATTGGTGGTTTCATGGGATGGCTACACTCGGACACTCCACAGTGACGACATATGTCGAGTTCACCAGGAGATTGATAGAGAGGTTTGACTGGAGGGATCCAGAGCAGCACTTTGTCGAGTTGACAAGGCTCAAACAGACCGGGAGTCCAGAGACTTACATTGCAGACTTCTTGAAGGTTTCAATGATGGTGTCAGATCTATCCACGACATGGAGGATCTACATGTACGTGAAGGGTTAGCAGAGCCACT
>APFE030476344.1:1736-33922 GCA_000404065.3 Pinus taeda | reverse complement strand
TTCTATATATATAAAGCTGACATTGACATATATTAGTTAATATTAGATCTCCAAATAGTTTATTTAAATCTCTTGTTGAAATATTTTTGAAAAATATAAGATTTAAACATTTTACCATACATTATTTTTCTATTTAAAACATAATTTTTATTTTTATTTTTAAAGGGGAAGAGTGGAGAGACAAACTTACACATCCCCTCATACTGAACTATAGAATATACATTATTTTTCTATTTAGAACATAATTTTTATTTTTAAAGGGGAAGAGTGGAGAGACAAACTTACACATCCTCTCATACTGAACCGTAGAATGAGCCTCTCTTGGCTCAATAATATCGTTCTCTTATTTGGTGCCCATTAAGAATCTTGGTTCCAGTTAAAAGCCATAAAATCCATAGGCACTAGCATGAGGGTTGAAAAAAAATACAATTTCACATTCTATTTGAGTTGCTTAGTCCAAATGTTTTTATAAATCCTCAGCTTTGATATTCCAGTATTTAGTGCAATTTCTTGATTGGTTGGACCCAGTTTCTTGGTCTGATCCTAAACCAAGGGATTCGGGTACATTGTACTTTCTTCCTTCCATAAGTAATTTCTATATATCATTACTAATAAAACACTTTGCTCTACTAATAAAACACTTTGCTCTCGTTGGTTTTAGGTGGCCATATCCATTTCTTGAGCTCTCGACGCCATGGGCTCCATTATGGTATGTTTCTTAAATAAGCACAAGTTTCTGATACTTCTTTTGCAGCGCTCCTTATCATTACAAATCTTTTAGTGTTGTAAGCCACTAATTATTGGAAGGGAAAACAACGTTTTGCAGGTATTTTGCGTTGGCACTTTTGTGTATCCCATGCTATGGAATATATGCTTTGCTTATAAAGGCCAAGCAACGTTTTTTCCCAAAATGGTTTCCTCGTGCATATCGAAACTTGTAATAAGCTATATACGTGTTTTACCAAAATGGTTTCCTCATGCATATCGAAACTTGTAATAAGCTATATCCATTGCAAGCAAAAGATATTTTGAACTCAGAAATGTCGTCTTCGTTTTCGAAATTGTCATGCTACCGGAGATAAATTGGGATTATTTTTTCCTGTAAATATTTGATCAATATTTGATCATCTTACGTGTTGTCACATATTCTATTCATCATGAGTAATATTATCATTTTTGGAATTCAATATATTTTACTTTTGAACACATTTTCAAATCACCATGTATGAATTTGAACAAACAATACTTTCAACAAACCATGGCATGGGCAATGCAGTGGAGCAATTTAGTGTTTCAAATGACAAATATAAATTTTAATTTATCTATTAATAAGCAAGTCAAGTTGATGATATACCAGCATAAAATTTTGAAAATATAATATATTGAGAAAGGTAACGATTGTAAATTATCTTCTTCTTTTTTTCTAGGGTGGTTCACGTACATCCGTGGTCAGGGGGTGCCTACGTCCACGAAATAACTAGGGCTGATCTCGAGGATCACACCCCTCGGCCATCACAGACCTAACCCCAAGGGCTTTCGAGTAGAATCGACCCTGTGACCTCCTGTTTTAGCGAGGCACGACTTGACCAGTTGGGCTAACGATTGTAAATTATCAATAAAATACTATTAAGTTTTACATATTTTTACATATTTTCATTAGATTTAAGTGTAGACAAATGACCTACCTTTGTATAGTTAGGCTTTAGTTTTTATTTAGAGTATAAAGGTATGAAGTAACGATATTTTATCTTTGATTGAAGGTTTCTATAATGTGCATTTTGAATCATGCATTGAATCATAATGACCTTATTACAATAAGTGCAATTTTCAATAGAGTAAAAGAATTAGCACAAGATTTACATTAAATAAAAATCATATTCATTTAAGATTTTATATATTGTTAACAAGGACTTGTGCAATTGATGATTGTTCATATAGTTTCTAATAGTGCTTGAGTCTTGTGATCACAATATCTAGCACCTTAGTGCAAAGCCTTTCACAAGGGCTAAGACAAGTGTAATATGGAAGTGTTACCACTATCACTTTAGTAATCACTTCCCTCATTTTAGTGAAGGATGAAATCTAACATAAGGGAGGCTTCACTAGTAACTTCAAGGAATCCTATAGCAAGATGGGATCAAGCCTACAACCTCCTATATTAGCTATTCAATGTTCACACATACCAATACCATGTTTAAGCAATCAAGGTGAAAACAAGGTTTAATCAAATTAATTTCTAAATTTATGTGAGAGAAATATCCAAGACAATTTGTGATGTGTATCAAGTGAAGATAGGCCAAGAGGGTACTCCAAACACTATAAATAAGAGAAAAAGATGTGGTTGTGTAAACTTGTGTGAAAGATGGCAATTTTCAACAATGTATCAAGTAATAACAAGATAGTAAGATGCATTTTTTTTGACAAATCCTAACTAAACCCTATACATATCTTCTAATTATGACTAAAGAATTTAAGAACAATTGCATATAAACCCTAATCTAACCCTAAAACAATGAAATAAACTGTCAATTTTGATTTCAAGGATTCACTAATGGGAATTGAAACTAGTGCCTATTATTTTTTGGGACTAATGGAGTCAAAATATGAACTCCCTTGAAAATCATGAAGAATGGGTCTTGGATGAACCGTAATGTAATCCATTGCAACGTACTAAAAAAAGGTAATCCATTGCAAACCTTAGAAGTTGTCCTACATGATGATTGTTGGGCTTAAGGTACCTGATTTACAGTAAGGATGCGGAGAGTTCAAATACAAAGTTCACAAGACATTTAAACCATACTAGAAGCTCAATTAACATAAACCTTTAACTTATCCCGAGAGAAATTAAAGATCATAAAATAAGCAATGACACAACATTAAGAATTACACAACACAAATATTTTTCCCTAGGAACACTTAATTTGGGAATCCAACTAACCTTTGAGATCTATCACTCTTATATTCTCAATCGAATATTACAACAAGTTAGAATGAATGTCAAGCTTAGTCTACACCTATGATTAACACATTCATCCTAGGTCATCATCTCTCATCAACCTTACATCATGCTCTACTTGAAGGCAAACGAAAACTGTAATTGAAAGCATCTCGAATCAATACAGGTGGTTGAAGATTATCGGTTAAGATCCCAAGAATCTCGAGATTCATAATCATTTTTTGACTGTTGTAGATTCCATTTCAACCAATAGTCTAAGTTGACTATGCATGTGCACCTAACTACAATCCCTTCGACTGATCCAGTTGACTACAGGATTTCCTCAATTGCTCGCCTTCCCATCAAATTCAAGCAAGGTAATCATTCTTAGATTCAACCACTGATCCATCGATTTGTTTTTCCTAGTTGTCTTGTCTAACTAGACCATTGATTGATTGAACTCCACTTGACTTAAATTACTTGAAAATAGAAAAACACCTTAACCTTCTCCCACTAGTCTTCTTTACATGAAATGTCAACACTGTGCTTTTAGTGAACTAGGGCTCCCAAGCCCAACTCCTCACTGCACCAAGAGAATTTACTAGCACTCACCAACTTTATTAAAATGTCTACAACATTCTTTACCATGTCTACTTTTACCAACAACACCTTTCTTTTTACCATGTCTCTAATGAAATGGTAATGTACATCAATAGATTATGTCTTTGAATGATAAGTCGGGTCCTTTGCTAGGAATATTGCACTTTGACTATCACAACTTATTCATATTGCTTGTTGAGCAAACCCAATCTCCAAACACAATCATCGCAAGTTGGTTGCTTCCTTGATTACATGAATGGTTTTCATGTATTCAACCTCCATTGTTGATAGTTCCATGACTGACTATAGCCTACTCATTCAATTAATAGCTCTCCCAAATATCTTGAACACATTCACTAGTCAACCTCTTTTGTCTAAATCACCAATGCAGTTGACATCGACAAATACTTGCAAAATTACTTCATTGTCATCCCATGGTTCTTCATGGTCTCAGATCACATGATCATTTGTGCCATGAAAATACATGAATAGTCGTTTGACAACAAACTACTTCTATTTTCCATATGTTGTCATGTATCCACTCAATGCTCCCACTGCATGAATAATATCCAATTGAGTGCAGACCATTGCATACATCAAACTCCTTACAACACTTGCATATGGAACATTGGCCATGTCCTCTATTTCTTCTTATTTGTTTGGACATTGTTCAAAAGTTAATCTTGGCCCAATAGGAATTGGTACCTTCACTGGTTTACAATCCTGCATGTTGAAATGCTTCAGAATTGTTTCAACGTGCTTCTTCATTTATCCATAGTTTCCTAATTGTGTGGTCTCTCGTGATCTCCATTCCAAAAATGAAATGTGCAGCATCAAGATCCTTCATATCAAATTTGGAGGATAGGTGCATCTTGAAATTTTTTTATCACTCCCATGTTCTTCCCCATTAGCAATGTGGCATCAACATACAACACTACATATATGAAACACTTTCCTTTCAACTTGAGATATAATGATCAACTTGGCTTCTCACACATCCTAATCCTTGGATGTACGTGTCAAACTTCTGGTACCACATCATGGGTGATTGCTTTATACCATAAAAGGACTTCTTAAGCTTGTAGACCAATTTCTCCTTTCCCTTAACTACAAATCTTTCAAGCTCTTTCATTTAGATTTATTCTTCCAAATCACCATGCAAAAATGCTATCTATGCATCCATTTTTTTATTTCTAGATCGTATGCTACAATGAGATACATCTATACTCTAATGGAAATTGATCTTGCAACAGAGCAAATATCTCACCAAAGTCGACCCCCTCGACTTGGCAATAACCTTTCACCACTATTTTAGCCTTGTACTTCATCACTTGACCTGTTGTGTTTAGTGTTTTCTAGAACACCCACTTGCAACGAATATGCTTCCTTCGATAAGGTGACCAAATCACATTTCTCATTCTTGTGTAAAGAATCCATTTCTTCTCTCATGGATTTCGACCAGAGTTTACTCTATGTTGAATCAACTACCCCCTCAACTATCTTGGGTTCACCATCGATAGTAGACAATACAAAAATAGTTTGGAATTGGGGTGGAGTATACCTTTTAGACTCTTTCCTTACTCAACCAAACCTCCTCAGAATTAAAGTTTGTCGTTTTGCCTCTTCATCTCACTTAGTCCAGTCATTTAAGTAACTTTCTTTTGACTCCAAGTCAAACACCATATTTTTTTTCCTTTCTCCTTTTATGGAGTCCTTTTAGTATTGGAAGTACACCTAACATCCCTGATTATCACATCTTGAATATAAATTATCTTCCTTGTCACTAGGTCCCATAGCTTATATCATTTTATTCTATTCTTGTAGCCAATGAAAATACACTTAATTGCCTTGTTATCCATCTTTGTCCTCTTCTCCTTTTGGATATGGACATAAGCCTCACAACCAAAGACTATGAGATGTGTTAATGATGGATTTTTACCATACCATACTTCATATGGAGTTTTTTCAACCAACGTTGATGATGGAGACATATTCACAAGGCAACACAATGTTGACTACCTCCACCTAAAACTCTTGTACCAACCCTATGGTAGTGTTTTTGTGGCAATGGTGTACCAAAAGACACCTCCTTAGCAGTTGATTGTTCACTGCAAAGGATCACAAACAGAATTGGTCTTGTTAGTGGAAAGACTTAAATAAACACAACATTGTAAATAGCAGAAACAATGGATACATACACATTAACTAAACAAAGATGCAAATACATAAAAAATGCTCAATGGAGAAAACAATTCAAAAAAATAATGGAAAAAACTCCCTTTATTGACTGTTGGTAGTAGAGGTTGAATACAATAGATGAATCTTAGACACTTGAAAATAATTATTTGAGCTATGGTGCTAAAAAATCCTCAGCAAGGGGGTTTCTTTTCCTCAATCACTTTGCAAGTTTCTCCTCTTTCTCAAAGAAGTATGAAGACTCTCCAATGGTGGATTCCTCTTTTCTCATTAGGATGATGGATTGCTTAGAAGCAATATGAACAACATGTTAGTGCTCTTCCCTTCTTTGGCTTCAACAATGGAATGGTGGTTTTCTCTGATAGAAATTTGGTCAACATAACAATGTCTCATATTTTGGCTCTCCCATGGCCTGTTTATATAGAATTTTTGAATCCATCTTCCCCCTCTTGGTTCATGCATGATAATGAAACATAAGTAGGAAAATATGATTCCATTGAGGGCAGCATATCTTTAGGGCGACTTGAATTCGACTGTACTAGATTGAGCTCATGTCAGAGAATCGACCCCAAGTGTGTGGAGTGGTCTCAAATCATTGAGTCAACCATTTATGCAACTGCACGTCTTTTGAAGGATTTTCCACGCGTGCATGTTTATCGAAGAAATAGTCATGACATCAATTGTTTTTATCTTTATAAACTTTGGACCTTAGGAGAAATTTAAATCTTTAAACTTCATGATGTATTCAGTTGGAAAATCTTCACTTGTGCATTCTATTGGACACTTTTTAGTGTCTTCTATATTGTGCCAACATGTGTACGATTTCATGGTGTTAACGTTTGCCCCTTGATGTATGAGGTTAGGAGAAAATGTATAGCTGAAATACATCACGTTTTCTTTTTTGACGAAGAGTCTAATAAAATTTTCGAGAGAGAGGATAACTTGTTTGGAGATGAGTAGAGAAACCCCTTGACTGAGTATAAAAGGTAACCATGCTTTGGTGAAAACCTAAAGAGTGAAAAAATGTGTCTATATGAGGCGAGCATGTCCCATGCTTATTATGATGACTAATCTTAAATTATTACAATCAGACAAAGAATGGTCATCTCTAGTCAACATTGTGGGGGTTGACGTGTTGATCGCTGATGATGATAACTATTGACGCCCTCAAGGGCGCTTCTTGGCCAAAAAGATTGAATTTGGTCCCCCCATGCATAACAGAGGTGAAGCATTATTGAAAGAGGTGTTGCAGTATGCATGGGTCTTTGACTACGGGTACCTCCCCCGTATTATGGTGTAAGCACTATTGAATGAGGTGCTTAGTGATGTGGGGGTCTTTGACTAAATGAAATAATTGTAACGGTAGCTAAGTACGACACAACCTTGACATGAAAGCTTATGTTGGTGTCGAATGTCAAGGGGACCAATGACATCAGTGGGAAATAGTGATTCCCATTATGCTACCCAAGGATATCCCTTCAAGGTGGGGAGTATCCAAGGTATTGTCCCTATCCTGGAATATGAATGTTGAGGTCGAAAGGAAATGAGCATTAACCACCCAACATGCTGTGTCAGGGAATCAATGTAAGATGTAAACATACTATAATAGTGTGGGTCAGATAAGGCATGATAGTGAGAGCTGCAGATATAATGGGATATGGACAACTGGTCTGAGGTTGGAGCTTTTGTGCAGATAGCGGCAGTCAAAACATGTTTACTGATAGGGATGGCCCTAGAGTCAGTAGGATTTCCAGGGTGGGTGTGAGTATGTTCTGATTAGCGTGAAGATGGGATATGACTATTGGTGATGTGCAAGCTCTGACCAAGGGTGACTAGAAACTACCGTTGGGTAAAATACATGAATAACAAAAATGTGGGTGGGAGTCTATTTCCTAAAAAAATATGTGTACACTTGCCAAAATAATATGAGTGTGATTTAGATGTACAACCACGGAGGCGGGTGCCCCATAATGATGATGACCTGTATGAAGGTGTGGTGCTTTTTACTTATGGCAGGGGCCCCATTGGTTGGTCTCCGTGTTGGGTTTGGTGAGGCAGATGAAGTGACATAGATGGACTATCCAATGTGAATGATAGGCCAAATGTAGGATGCAAAGGTACATCTATCTTGATCTGTCATAAAGTACCAGGGATGGACCGGGAAATGAGGTGTATGTGCAATGAGTGTAGCATAATGAAGCTGAACTTCAAGGCATGTAACTGGAGTGGTTCTCAGGCCGGAGTTAGTGGTCATGGCTCTGATAGTGAAGAGGGGTCGACAAACATGAAGCGAGCCATGAGTGGGAGGGCTCTATTGTCAGCGCGGATGCTTATCATATGTTGAGGTGAAATGGTGATAAACATGGTCGAGATAAGGGACCCTATGATGCATTTTGGAGAAATGATGTCAGGATATGCAAAGTTTAAGAGAAAGTCTATCATGCTAAGCGGAGAATGATACATACTATGTTATTTGCATGTTTAGCCAAAGCGGATCGAGTGTGATGTACCTGCAATATACACGACCAATACCCCAAGTGAAAGTATCAATTTAAAACATACGTATAATCTATGATTGATTGAATGCTATGAATTAAAGAACTAGAGGAGTAACTGACATGAATTTATGAGTGTGCGATGGGCACAAAAATGAGTTTTGGCATGTACTGGAACGAAGAGTTCTATGATGAAGATGGTGTGGTATTGATCCTTGAGTCTCTTCCGATTTTGTCAATGGATGTCCCAGGCTTCTATAATGGACTCCAAAAAATGGTGAAAAGGGTTATATATAGGGCTAAGGGGGCCAAATATCACTTCATTTGCACTGCTAAGTTGTAGGGGTTAGAGCGAGGTTTTGGAGACTTTCTTGTTATTGCAGTCGGCCAAAGCACCAGGGATGCACGCGAGGAGAGCCAAGTAAGGGTTTGTACCCTACTTTTTGTCATTTTAGTAGTATTAGGGTAGACAGGCCATATAGGGGTCCCCTGTACTGTTAGTTTTTGGTAGCATCAGAAGTGCTCTAGCCTTGAAAATTGGTGGAGAGGCTAAAGAACATGAGTTTTAAAGAACCCATAAATTGTTTGGTGAAATTCCACCCCGATTGTATTTTATTAAAAGTAATTAATATTTTTAATGGGGTTCTTAAGTCTAAACTTAGGGAAATTAAAATATTAATGGGTATTCATCAAAAGATGGGTGAGAATGATCTAGAAGATGGATCAAGTCATTTTTTAATCTTAGTTGTTTATTAGAGACTTAATCTCAGTCATTGAAGACTCAATAGGAAAAGTATAAAATGGAAGCTTGGGGTTCATTTGGAAATACACACAAAGAGAGAGAGAATTGATCTAGAGTTTGATTTATGGGGCTAGGAAGCTGAGAAATTTGAACTAAGTGATCATTCAACAGTAGAGTAGTGAGAATCTGGGAGAAGGACTTGGCAGAGAGAGCTTGTAGAGAGGAAACGTAGTAGCCGGGAAAGGCTGACGCTGGGCCAATCTAGGCCCACACAGTCCCTATGTAGATCCAGAAGGGTCAGCACAGAGTAGAAAAGTTGCTTGTCACGTAGAGTCCAGAACTATCGGAACAGATAGAACTACCAGAACGACCGGGAGAGCTGACGCAGAGGGCAGAGAAGCTAACATAGAGCCTGAAAGCCTGACGCAGAGCCTACGCAAGGCCAACATAGATAGTCGGGGTTAGCTAGTCTTTGCCAGATCATCCAGAATTCTGTCGGGTGAAGTGAGGTAAAACTCACTTAGATTTTCCACTAGTATTTTATCTGTAAAGGATTGATAAGTGAGCATCCTATATTTGTATTCAAATATTTCTCTTTCATAACAATAAACCCTTAGAACTGTTGCACTGATTTTTCTGTATTGGTTTTTCTGGGGACTATTGTGTCCAAAAATAAGTGTGTCTTGTGTATCTTGTTCTTTTTTCTATTTTTTGTTTCACGAGATCAAACATTTAATTAGTGTAGGCTGTAAAAGTAATTTGCTTCAGTATTTAGAAGAATAACTTGGTTAATGTAGGTTAAAAATAAAGTAGGTGAAGTAGATTCAGATTTTCTGCAACAGGGGTTCCTTTAAGTGTAGGAATTTTCACATGGTATCAGAGCATTAATTTTGAAACAAGAAGAGTAGATCTAGTGCTGAGCAATGAGGCTGAAAGCTGCAATTGGCAGCAATTCGAATCCCCTTAAAGGGATTGTGTAATCCTTTCCGGGAAGTAGATATGAGGAAATCTCTTTCTGAGTGAAACGATAGAGAGGTAAGGATTTCCAGTTCATGAGTTTGTAGAGGCAGAGGGAGTGACGTAGAGCCTCATCGCAGTACTTAAAGGGTGCATTTTCTATCGGGGCAGAAATCCGCTGGAAAAGAACAAAGACACGTAGAAGGGGAATTTTCTCCTTAGAGAACTTTTCGCCAGAAAGTTTGAATTTCTCACTTGCTGAGTAGTTGAGCAGTGTTAAGCAGTGACTAGAGGAGTCAGTTCGACATTTGGGTGAGATGGCATTGAATGGGCTCAGAGATCAAGATAGGCTAGACGAAGCCTCCAACTATGTCATATGGAAGACCATAATTGTAGTTGTTTTGGAGGAATATGATCTCGAGGCCTACGTCAAAAGTGTTGTAGATGTTCTTACTAACAATGCTCAAAATAAGAAGTACAAAGCTGAGCAGGGGAAGGCAGAGAGGCTCATTCTCGATGGAGTTCGAGATCATGTGGTCTCACACTTGCAGGGCAATGATACAGCCTGAGAGATGTGGGAAGCCTTGCCTTCTCTGTATGAAGGCTCTCTCGAACAATGGAAGATGTACTTAGAGAAGAAGTTGCAGCGGACCTTGATGCAGAAAGGAGAAGGGCTGAACCTCTATCTTCAAGGTCTTCAGGACACTAGAGACCATCTTTCTGCAGTGGGGTCCACTCCTCAACCAACCGGGGTGGTGAGGATAGCCCTAAATGGAGTCTCAGATGAATGGCAAGTTTTCATCCAAAGCATATTGGGCAGGGAAAAACTACCTTCATGGGAGGAGATGTGGGTGTATCTTCAACAAGAGGAGTTAAGGAGGGACCTAGTGAAGGTCAAACTCAAAGGAAGCAATGCGAGTGGCACAAAGAAGAAGGAGGAGGAGGAAAACACAACTCTAGCATCGAAGGGACGACAGACGCTGAAGTAAAAGAAGGAAATTTTGAAGGTGAAATGTTTCAGCTGTGGCGAGATGGGCCACTATGCCTCCTAGTGTCCTTTTAAGAAAAAGGACAAGGATGAGAAACATGATCCTAAGGCTGCTTCAACAAAGATTGACGAGAAGGAGTTTGCCATGAGTGCCTACGCATCTCTAAGAGGGAGATGGGGCGATATTGAGCTGTAGTTGGGAGGACTACATGTGGGCAGGATCCTTGAGGAGTCCACCTCTTGGATCAATTCCTTGCTACGGGAGCCCAAGATTCAGTAGTAGCGAGATGAACTTAGTGTCAGATGATGCAATGGAGTGTTTGGAGGATAGATGGAGTAGCTTGGGACCAGAGACTGATCAACGCAGAGCAAGGTTGGCACCAATGTAGAAGATTAAAAGGGTCAGAGACTAGTAGCAGTCAGATTCCAACATTCATTATATTATGTTGAACATGTTTAAGTTCAAATAATTTTGGATTTTTTTTAGTTTGCTTCTCTTAGCAACTGAGTTGTAATACACATGTAGTGTTAGCAGTGGAAATGTTAGCAACATAGCAGATGCAACATTTGAGAGGGAGTTGTAGTACAAATGCAGAAGTGGTAGTGCCATGGGAAGCACTACAGTAGTAGTAGTAGCACAATGTTGGTGGCCGGAACAGTGTAGAAAGGTGGTGCTTCAGAAACGAGTAGCATCCAAGTGGACATTGTTGCTCGACCACTTTCCTCGCTAAGAGGGAGTGTTAGTTTTTGTAGCATCATAAGTGCTCTAGCCTTGAAAATTGGTGGAGAGGCTAACACACATGAGTTATAAATAACCCAAAAACCGTTTGGTAAAATTCCACCCTGATTGTATTTTATCAAAATAATTAATATTTTTAATTGGTTTCCTAAGTCTAAACTTATAGAAATTAAAATATTAATGGGTATTAATCAAAATATGGGTGAGAATGATCTAGAAGGAATATCAAGTAATGTTTTGATCTTAGCCGTTGATTAGAGACTTAATCTCGGTCGTTGAAGACTCAACAGGAAAATTATAAAATGGAGGCTTGGGGTTTAGTTGGAAACGCACACAAAGAGAGAGAGAATTGATCTGGAGTTCGATTTTTGGGGCTAGGAAGCTCAGAAATTCGAACTAAGTGATCATTCAATAGCATAGGGGTGTGAGAATTTGGGAGAAATAATTTCCGAAGAATACTAACAGAGAGGCAGAGAGGCAGCGTAGTAGACGGGAAAGGCTGATGTTGGGCCAGTTTGTGCCCGTGCAGCCCCTACGCAGAGCCAGAAGGGCCATCACAGAGCAGAAAAGCTACATGTCACGCAGAATCCAAAATTGTCATAATAGTCAAAACTGTCGGAACAGCCGGGAGAGCTGACATAGAGGGCATAAAAGCTGACGCAAAGCCTGAAAGGCTGATGTAGATCCTACGCAGGGCCAACACATAAATAGTCTGGGTTAGCCATTGTTGTGTTGGATCAACCAGAATTCTGCCAAATGAAGTGAGGTAAAACTCACTTAGATTTTCCACTAGTATTTTCTCTGTAAAGGATTGCTAGATGAACATCCTAGATTTGTATTCAGATATTACTCCTGCATAATAATAAACCCTCAGAAATGTTGCTCCTGTTTTTCCCCATTGGGTTTTTCTGGGGACTATTATGTCCAAAAATAATTGTCTTATGTATCTTGTTCTTTGTTCTGATTTTTGTTTCATGAGATCAAACATTTCGTTAGTGTAGGCTGCAGAAGTAATTTGATTCAATATTCAGAAGAATAATTTGGTTAATGTATGTTAAAAATCAAGTAGGTGAAGTAGATTCATATTTGTTGTAGTAGGGGTTCCTTCGAGTGTAGGAATTTTCACAGGTACAACCTTTTAAGTTTGACTTTTCTTGGCTACATGGGCGACTCCTTTGGGGTCGCGTAGTCCTCGTGCAAAAATAAAGGTTTTGTGTGGCAACTCTGTGCAAAAATCAACCTCAGATATTCTGCTGCGAAACCCTTTGGGGGTCGTTGAGGCTAGGTCAGTGAAGTGCATGATGGTCGTGTGTGTGTGTAAAACACATACGTGCGAACCGTGTGCCTATGTGGAAAATAGGCGTGCAGTCCTCAACGCCTTGGATGTTGCAGCTTAGTGGCCTAACATACGCTCGTTCGCATGTCTGTTGGGGAAACATGCGTGCAACATCGCATCTTTCACACCCATAGGCGTGCGGCTATGAGAAAAAATGGGTTTTCTCTTTTACTTTTTATTTTTTTTATAACCTAGGGAGCTATAAATTTGATACATGGTATCTTGGATGGTAGGATGATTTGGAGGGAGAGATACTGGGAGCACCTCTGTTTGGATGTGGTGGGGAATCCAGCTGCTAGCTAGTTGCTAGTGTAGCGGGGGATTCTAAAGTTTCTTCAAAACCCCCTTTTGAGGTCGCAGTATAGGTTCCTATGCTTTTTTATTCCATCTTGGGATGTGGACCGACAAGTTATGGTTATCTGTTTGACGTATCTGACAATATCGATATGTACTGATATTTATTTTGTTACCATTTTTCTCCCTCATGGGGATGCTTTTCCCTATCCGCTTTTTTATTCGATCTTGGGATGTGGGCCAACAAGTTATGGTTATCTGTTTGACATATCTGACGATATCAGTATGTACTGATATTTATTTTGTTACCATTTTTCTCCCTCATGGGGATGCTTTTCCCTATCCACTGCCAGTTGGGCACATTGATATCCATCGGTGGGCATAGGTTGAGGGTGTTGCTCACTATGGACATAACCTGTATGAGGAGGGATGCATTAGGATTGTAGTTGTGTTGGATCTCGTTGAACGAGTGGCGTTGGCGATATTTGTGAGGTTGGTGGGATTAGCATCCCCCAATAGAGCATCAGGGCCACATATAGCGGTCCTCCAACAACTACAAGTGGGCCACTTTTTTTATTGGGCTCAGTTGTTTCATCAGGGGATGTTGTCTCAATCGACGCAGTGTGGCATGGTACACTTTGGAGTTTTTGTTATGCGAGTGCACTTTACAATATTATATATGAGAGGGTGGTTATGATGTGTCTGATCTTAGCAGTGACAGCAGGCCCTGCTAGGGACCCACGTATGCGCTGCTAGGCACTTGCGATGTCGTGAGTTCAAGGCGATGTGGCAGGGCGTCATTAGAACCCCACTGTAGAGGATTAGTTTAAATCCAATCCTCAGTTGATTCTAGAGTATCTCTATCATGGCATGGACTTCCAAGGAGATCCAGATATGGGGCTTCCTCCGGGTGATTCCTTGGGATTGGTAGGTATATTTTTCTTTCTGCATTTGCATACATATGTTTATTTGCATGTATTGGTATGTTGTTTTATTTATGATGATATTGATACCATGTTTTTTTACTTGCAGATATAGGGTTGCAAGGGTGACCACCGGCTTATTTGGTAGGCCATGATCCTAAACATATAGGTGTCGCAGGAGATGCAACCGTACCACAGATACCGAGGGTTGCAAGGTCAATGGTTGGGCCTGAGCAGCTGGCGCAGCGGCGCTGGTTAGAGATTGGTGGACCCTCTAGAAAGGGTAGAAACACAGCAATAGACAAGGACACAGAGAAATGGCGTGACCGGGTTTAGACCACAGAGGTGCATTTGGAAGCTGTAAAGGCTGAGCTGCAGGGTTACTGAGATACCTTGGGCAGAGCACGGGCCCTAACTAGAGGTTTTCCCATTGATGGATGGGCAGGGCTGGGGGAGGTCGTCATAGAGACAACAATGTCATGGGAGTGAGCGAACTGACCAGTTTTGCGTCGTATAACCATGGTGATGGAAATGGCTGGTTCAATTTTGGCTCCTAACACATAGATTGGTCCGCGGGAGCATGAGATAGACCTAATGATCTTTTTGTTTTTGGATGAGATTATGTATGTACCAAGGAAAGCACCCATTGTGAGGATGTTCCCCTATATTTTTTGACTTATTTATCCTGGTCATGAGCTAGTGGACTTATGTGGATATTTTTTGTACTCATACATATTTTTTTATGTATATATGAGATTATTTTTTGGCGGCTCTCATGATATGTCACGTGTATCTATACTTTTTGAGCATTTCTACATTTTGTTTGAGATGTATCTTATGTTGATGTTTTATGTATCTTGATGGTTATATATATGTGATGCATGCCAGTCTAGGATTTGATTAGCGATGCGATAAGTTGTGTGATTTTAATCCCTTGGTATATGTGTAAATGTGATATGATCAAAATGTTGAGCTAACCTTTGTGCATGCAAATACTTCCGAAAAAAGTGTGTATCACAAACTTGAAAGGTCTTGTTTAACTGTGATACAACTAACTGGGAATCAAGGAATATATGCAGGTGATGGATACCTAGGTGGTGGGCATTGGCCAAGAGGCCTATGACGGTGTCATATTATGCTTGATTGTTGGTGGCTGACTTGATACAAAGTCCATTAAAGAGATGAGGTGTCCAGTTAGGAGAGTATATGGCCCAGGCTGTAGCAGTGAGGTTTTGCAACCATCAAGATGCACCATTAGCAAACTCATGATGATAAGCTGGTGGAGGATCCATCTACTAACACATGATGACAAAATGATATTTAGAGTGAATCCATGATGAGGTTATCATCATAAAAAATAATTCATGGTGCATACATGTCTATTCTAGCATTTTATGGGTGAATTTTTTTGAGGTAGAGACTATTGACAGGATTTTTTAGGCAAGTCCCATCGGGGTATGATAATATGTATGACCCCTTGAGGAGGCAGTGTTTGATGATGTATGGGCCCTTCCACAGGGTTTTCAAACTTCCCAGGTCCTACTGTTTCTTGGGCAACATCATAGCGGAGGACTAACTCCCTCTCAATAAATGTCTGAGGGGTGATGTTGCGATCAAATGAGGCTTTGACCCTATTTTTGTGTCCTTCATTATTCTAGAGGGATTTTCGTGGTGAAAAGGTGTGTGACATATGGGCCTCTTTAGTGCTATGATAGGTATTGGTAAATATTCCACATACTGGTGTAGAACTAACCAAGTGGATCGTATGGGAGAAGGTATTTCTCATAGTATGGGATGTTGATGCCTCATTGATGTCACGAGATGGAATATCCTGTGGTGGTGATCTGAATGTTGGGAAAACTTGTTATTGCTATGCAAGCTCCCTCATTAGTATTAAATAAAAATGTGTTTAGGATCGTCTCAAATTAACCAAAATGTGAGGAATTATGTGTCAAGTGTTGAGTGTCTTTTATGATCAATGTAGGAGGTTAATTAGTTGTTTAAAACACATATACAACAAGTAAATTGTAGAGAAATAAAACACAACAACTATAACACAAAGTTGATAAAGGAGTTCACCTCTCCTGGGCTACATCTCCTTGGACCTACTTCAATGACTAGGCCCTCTTTGGATTAATGGTCAATTCTCTTATTACATGCACCTGTGGTGCTCCAATGGCTTTGAAACTTGCTCCATTAGATTCAGAATACCCAAAAACCCCAAAAATGACTATCCAAGCTCTACAATTGGACTTTAGCTAATCTAGGCTTGAGCTCCTCTCTTGGTGGTCGTAGGCTTCCTTAAACTTCAACGTAGCAAAATCACGTACATAAGTACCTTTATGCCTCTGCAACCTATTCCATTTTGTTCAAAGCATCCAAATCATCTAGGAATGACTCTTTCTAAGCCAAAATTGGTCGAAAATTGAAGAAGTTATGGTTTCTTCAGTTTTCCATAGGAAAACTCCACCAAATCTAGAGAAACTCCAGTTAACCCGCCAAATTTGGAGCAATGTTGGATTTGTTGGACTTGCTAAAACCACCGCCAACTACCTTCTAGCACCCTCCGCATCAGCACTGGGTCGTATCGTGCCCATAGAACCGGGGTTGGTCCCTTACCTCCAAAACTTCAACGCTTAACATTTAAATATAAATCTCACCCATTGTTTGTTAAATGAAATGGTTGTGGCATAACAGTAAAGCTTGGGGCTTGTGTGGGTGAGGTTGTGGGTTTAACTCCAATGGCCTCCCAAATAACATTTTACCTGACCTTTGAGAGGGCACGTGGTGGCCTTCGGGCTTGCCATGTGGTAGCCTCTCATTGGTCCACCTAAAATGCCATTGACCAATAACATGTCAACACTTGTCACAATGCGATTAAGCTACCTGTCAAAATATTCCAATAATATTCCTTGGAATATTCTTTTTTCTGACTGGGTTGTACAGATGCCTATTTAGCATCCCAGACAACTTGATCGTATCACCGAGATGGACACAACCATTTAGTTTTCAAGCGATTCTAAGAACTTTTACTTTTGAGCAAATTTTTGCCCCTAATCCAGATTCTGATCACTCCTTCCCACTGATAGAATTTTGGACCCACAAAAGTTGGTTATCTGATGAGAGCTTAATACTCTTCTTGTTCCCAAGTTCTATCAATTGATTCTACTCAGAAAAATCTCCATGACAACCACTTGGGTTCATTGACGTGCCTTGCCTTGCAAATGGCTTGGCACTTCAACCAATGTTCTCTTTTTGTTGCTGACCCAATCGAACACTTGTTGGTCGCTTCCCTGTTGTACGAAAGTGATCCCTCAGTGCTTGGAAAGCTGACTGATGGCCTTCCCACTGAGAATCATGATCCTCCTTTGCAACACAGGCATTCGATGCAAGCTTCTCCTTGGAAACCACTTTTCCAAGTTAAGCCCATTTGAGTGAACTACAACAATGAGTTCCAATATCAGTAATAACAAGAAAAAAAATGACAATTCTTTGACCTCCATGGTTCCAAATTCCACATCTGGATGAATGCATTCGCCATCTCTTTTGCTTCTTGGCGTCAACACATCAAATGGTCTACAATGGCTGCAATTTTGTTTTTGGCATTTTTGTCCACTTTCGCTTCTTGATTCCATCATCCTCCAGTATTAACATTCTTCTCATGTCATGATTTGAGAATGAAGGCTAATCATGAGCCCTTGCTCAAGCATGGACCTTCCAAAATATTGCGACATCTTGTCACAAGAAACATCATTAACCTTAAAAAAACACTCATGCAAGAATATAACTTGATGACCTCTTCCTTTTGCTTCTTCAAAGCAACAAATGTCACATCATGTGAACATATCCATGTACTCTTACATCTTGGTGTATAAACCATTGACTAAAAACAAGTCAACAAAACATGCTTCTTCAAACAACTGACTTTCAAGTCAAGCAAAAGCAGTACAACAACTTGAAGATTTACAACAAGAATTCCACATTCTCATGAAACAATTCGTCACATCTCTCTTTCATCTTCAAAGACAAAATCAGCTCTTCCAAGTTGATATAACATACATGTAACAATCAATCGACCACATAAGCTGACACTCATGCATGTGAAAATGAGCAACATTCTCAAGTTGACAACATACATGTTAAGAAAACAATGTGACCAACACAAGTCAATCACTCATGCATGTTCAAGCACAATGAAACTATTAAAAATTCCATTATTCACACACACAAACTCTCATGCATGTATAACAATTCTCAACTCTCTCACAAGTGCAATCACAAGTACAAGAATCCCATTGGTATGTATGAGTACTTAAAGAGTTGAAATGACCAAATTTGCTGCAATAAAGTGAGTCAACATACTCCATTTTCGAACACCTTCCTAGCGTAAACATGCAAGTTCAAGAATGCAACATGCATGCAAATTTGTAGTCGCAAATTGCTATCTTTGCTGCATCTAAGTGACTCAACATAACTCTAGTTTTCCAACATCTTGCTTCATGCAATATGCAACATACTTTCAGGAGAAAATAAATGCATCCAAATAACAAGGAAATGCATCAATAAGGCAAGATTTGCATCAATTATCAAAAGAAATGAAAGGCCTTAATTGGTTAAGAAATCTAACCATCTCTTTCCAAACCATTTCAATGGCACTTCTTTTAGCTGTACTTCATCATATGTATCATCCTAACCCACATCAATTATGGAATCCTCTTTTCCATTCTTGCCAAAATATCTCTCCACCTTCTTCAAATGTCGTGGATGACTTGTTAGATGCAAAGTCCAACACTTTTCTACAAGATGACCCTGCTTATGGCAATGAGTGCAAAATAATTGCATCTTCTTTTCAACATGGTTTCCATTATCCATTATCCATTCTCCAAATCTTGTATGAAGATTTACCATATTTATCATAATCAAAAGAAACTTGAT
The DNA here is from genome assembly GCA_000404065.3 of Pinus taeda. Lineage (NCBI taxonomy): Eukaryota > Viridiplantae > Streptophyta > Pinopsida > Pinales > Pinaceae > Pinus > Pinus taeda. The sequence goes on along the minus strand of APFE030476344.1, from coordinate 14,782 downwards.
TAAAGGCAGATTTATACCTTGCACATTCACCTTTGTCGCCTTCTTGAAGAGGTGAATTTGATGAGGTAGTGACTCTCTTCGGAATACCAACAATGGTTTTAATGACCTTAGATATTTTAACATCTTCTTGTTTGCCATTTCCACTAGTTGCATGCTTATGAGCATCTTCTTGCAAAGTGGGTATAAAACTTTTGCAATCCTCATGAATACAAATTTCACAAGCTTGAGGTAATGAACATGTAATGAAAGTCCTTGGAACACCTTCATGTGCCTCCTTGGATTTGGAGCATTCTCCATCATGTTTTCCATACCCAAGACCCAAATACCAAGGCCTTTCCTCAATAACAATTGGCTCAACTATGCCTTGTGTGTTTGCCTAACCCTTTACCTTCATAACCCATCTTCATCAATAATTTAGACCCTATTCCTCTAGTGTGTCTTTCAAAAGCAAAAAAACATTCATTTTGAGAGGAAATTGAAGATAAACTTGAATTGCATACCTCATTTTCATGCACAGACTTGGCTAGGGTTTCCTTGGCATCATGGATTTGAATCTCCATCTCATGCATCATTTCAAGAATCTCTTGCTTCTCCTCCTTCATGGCCCTCAAATCCTCTTGAAGTATAGTGTTCTCCTTCCTATCTTCATTCATCTCTTACACCATATCTCTCATGATGATAATCTCTTGCAACATCTCTAAATCAAAGAGTCTTGCTAAGGAAGATGAATTAGAAACATCACTTGTTGAAGCTGCCATCACACTTGTAATGCATCAAAAAGATCCAAAACATTTCTCAACAAAGAAGCATCTCATACCATCTCCTTTCCTCATCTTACACACATGAACTTGCACGCAGTTAAATTCTCCTTGCACAAATAAAAAACCAATAGCTAATTTTCTAGCTAACCTTGGAAAACAATTTCATGGTTAAAATGAGCTAACAAGTACTTTGATACCAACTTGATCTAAATGTTGGGAAAACTTGTCAATGCTATGCAAGCTCCCTCATCAGTATTCAATAAAAATGTCTTTAGGATCATCTCAAATTAACCAAAATGTGAGGAATTATGTGTCAAGTGTTGAGTGCCTTTTATGAACAATTTATGAGGTTAATTAGTTGTTTAAAACACATATACAACAAGTAAATTGTAGAGAAATAAAACACAACAGCTCATATCACAAAGTTGATAAGGATTTCACCCCTCCTGGGCTACATCTCCTTGGACCTACTTCAATGGCTAGGCCCTCTTTGGATTAATGGTCAATTCTATGATTACATGCATCTACAGTGCTCCAATGGATTTGCAACCTACCCCATTGGATTCAGAAGACCCAAAAACCCCAAAAATGACTACCCAAACTTTGCAATTGGACTTCAGCTGATCTAGGCTTGACTTCATCTCCTGGTGGCCCTAGGCTTCCTTAAACTTCAACGTAGAAATATCACATACAAAAGTGTCTTTCTGCCTCTACAACCTATTCCATTATGTTCATAGCATCCAAATCATCTAGGAATGATGCTTTCTGAGCCAAAATTGGTAAAAAGTTGAACAAGTTATGGCCTCTTAAGTTTTCCCTAGGAAAACTCCACCAAATCTGGAGAAACTCTAGTTAACCCCGCCAAATTTGGAGTAGTGTCGGATTTGTCAGACATTCCAAAACTGCCACCAACTGCTAGCTAGCACCCTTTGCATCAGCACTGGGTCGTATGGCACCCATAGAACCAGGGTTGGTCCCCTTGGGCTAGCCCCTTACCTCCAAAACTTCGACGCTTAACATTTAAATACAAAGCGCTCCCATTGTTTGTTAAATGAAATGGTTGTGGCATAGTGATAAAGCTTGGGGCTTGTGTGGGAGAGGTCGCGGGTTCAACTCCGCCGGCCTCCCAAATAACATTTTACCTGACCTTTGAGAGGGCACATGGCAAGACTCCGGGCTCGCCACGTGCCCTCTCAAAGGTCGAGTAAAATGTTATTTGGGAGGCCAACGAAGTTGAACCCGCGACCTCTCCCACACAAGCCCCAAGCTTTACCGCTATGCAACAACCATTTCATTTAACAAACAATGGGAACACTTTATATTTAAATATTAAGCACCAAAGTTTTGGAGGTAAGGGGCCAACCCTGGTTCTATGGGTGCCATACGACCCAGTGTTGATGTAGAGGGTGTTATCCAGTAGTTGGCGGCGGTTTTGGCAGGTTCAACAAATCCAACACTATTCCAAATTTGGTAGGGTTTACTGGAGTTTTTCTGGATTTGGTGGAGTTTTCCTAGGGAAAATTGAAGAGACCATAACTTCTTCAATTTTCAACCAATTTTGGCTCAGAAAGAGTCATTCCTAGATGATTTGGATGTTCTAATACCAACTTGATCTGAATGTTGGGAAAACTTGTTAATGCTATGCAAGCTCCCTCATCAGTATTAAATAAAAATGTGTTTAGGATCATATAAAATTAACCAAAATGTGAGGAACTATGTGTTAAGTGTTGAGTGCCTTTTATGAGAAATTTATGAAGTTAATTAGTTGTTTAAAGCACATATACAACAAGTAGATTACAGAGAAATAAAACACAACAAATCATAACACAAAGTTGATAAAGGAGTTCACCCCTCCTGGGCTACAACTCCTTGGACCTACTTCAATGGCTAGGCCCTCTTTGGATTAATGGTCAATTCTATGATTACATGCACATGTAGTGATTCGATGGCTTTGCAACCTGCTCCATTGGATTCAAAAGACCCAATAACCCTAGAAATGACTACCAAGTCTGCAATTGGACTTCAGCTGATCTAGGCTTGACCTCCTCTCCTGGTGGCCCTAGGCTTCCTTAAAATTCAACGTAGAAATATCACATACAAAAGTTTCTTTCTGCCTCTACAACCTATTCCATTGTGTTTATAACATCAAAATCATCTATGAATGACTTTTTCTGAGCCAAAATTGGTCGAAAATTAAAGAAGTTATAGTCTCTTCAGTATTCCCTAGGAAAACTCTACCAAATATGGAGAAACTCCAATTAACCTCGCCAAACTTGGAGCAATGCCAGATTTGTTGGACTTGCTAAAACCGTCTCCAACTTCCGGTTAGCAACATATGCATCAACATTGGGTCATATGGCCCCCATAGAACTAGGGTTGGTCCCCTTGGGCTGGCCCCTTACCTCCAAAACTTCGGCGCTTAACATTTAAATATAAAGTGCGCCCATTGTTTGTTAAATGAAATGGTTATGGCATAGTGGTAAAGCTTGGGGCTTGTGTGGGTGAGGTCGTGGTTTCAACTCCACCGGCCTCCCAAATAACATTTTACCTGACCTTTGAGAAGGTACGTGGCAGCCTCTGGGCTTGCCACGTGTCAGCCTCTCATTGGTCCACCTAAAATTCCATTAACCAATAACATGTTGACACTTGTCACAATGCGATTGAGCCACCTATCAAAATATTCCAGGAATATTCCAAGGAATATTATAATGAATATTCCTTGGAATATTTTAATGAATATTCCAAGGAATATTCTAATGAATATTCCTTGGAATATTCTTTTTGTTGACTGGGCTATACGGATGCCTACTCAACATCTCAGTCAGCATGTATGCAAAATTTTGCATGTTTGACAAAGCAGACAAAAGTCTTTATCTTTCTCACACAAACTCTGTTTTGAGTGAAACAAGCTGCGTTGAGATTGTATTGCCGACATGAACGTGGTCATTCAGTGTTTGAGCGATTATGAGAACTTTGGTTTTTGAGCAAATTTTTGCCCCTAGTCCAGATTTCGATTAGGTGGTATCCATCTTTGGGGTTTTTTATTGGCATCATGTGCCTTCCTGGTCTGGGTGGCCTTAGTGTTGTTCCTGTTGCACAAAAACGTGGACGATACTAACAATTCCTTGAGTGGTGTAATTGAGAGAAGATGCGACAATAATAGTGTGTGATTTTCTCTTGGTTGGAGAGATGCTTGTGTGGAATTTGGACCACTAAGTGAAGGATGTCATTGAAATTACTTAGTTCGCAACATGCATTCACCAAACAGTTGGGTTTATCACATAGGGTACATGTGATGGGTGATCTTATTTTCCAAGTGGCTTTATATCATTTTTTGTCCGATCTAGATTGATGGTGGTGATGGGAGATGAATTGACGGGGGACTTGCCTTGTTGTTGGCTTCCATTTCTCCTCAAACGCACATAGAACAAACCTAGATGCTTCATTCCGGGATGATGGTGAATGATTTGATGGTTTAGTATCTCATCTGACTAAATCAAAATTCTCAGCGATGAACTGCCACATGAATACTAACAAAGAATGGAATCGAGAAAGATGGGGACAATATCACACATGATGATTTCCTGCACAAATATGACAAGTGTGACACCTATGCCTTGGTTTTGTGCTTTGAGCGATGTGGGGTACCGGATATAATCAGTTAAATTCCCTTAATTTGGGGCATTTGTTGTTTAAATGATCTGGCACATCGCATAATGCGCAAGTCAATGTTGGAAAAGTGGTTTTTGGTTTAGGTTGTCTCTGATCATGGGAGGAGGGAAATGGACCAGATGAGGGAAAGGAGAAAGAAGCTTCTTCCCTTACAACATAAAAAATGTTTTTGGAGCCATCCTTTGTGGAGAGTAATAGGGTATTATATTGGGTGAGCACACCTAACACATCCTGATATTGAGGAATTTATGGGCAATGATGAGTATAATGCACATACTTTGCGCGTATGGCACATGCGTGGTTGGTGCGTAATGTCTTAAGATGCATGGGTGTGTTATTTTCTCGGACAAGGGGGGGAGGGTTCACTAGCTCTTTTGGGGAATGTAGAAGAGATTTGAGCTCTATTAACTCGGGGCACCTATTGGTGGGGTGCCCTATTATTTCACACAATGCACAGGGTTGAGGGACCCTAGAGGAGGGATTGTTTGAAGCTTCCATGCTTTTACCTTTTTTATTATCCCTTGTTTTTGCATCATCTGGTATCGGTGAAGGCACTACTTTTAGTGTGGGTGCTACCTGAGTAGGCATCGTTTGGGTGTCACATTGTCCTCAAGAGGAATAGGACTGACCCCTATTTGAGTGACACATGTGCTTGCTGGCGTGGTCTGTGGAGCCAAATACTAGACCGATATTATGAGATCCATATGGGGAAATGAGAGTGTTGCGATGACTTGGTGTGAGACAAAACCAAGTGGGGGATATAAGAAGGGAAAATTAGTGATCGAATTAGGTAAGAAGGTAGGATTGGTAACAACATCGTTGTTAGCATCCGAAACTGGTTCTTGATTTTGGGTGGTGTTTAATGAGGTCATCATGCACACTGATGCTCTGGTGTTTGGGAAAGTTCTTGTAGCACCTGATGGTCTCTTGGGAATGCCCCTAGGAGTTTTGATGGCTTAAAATAGCCAAGCCTGAGCTCAGTGTAAGTAGTGATCAACTTGTGAGAAGACGAGACTAAGGGTAACACATTTTCAGGTGTGGGTAAGGTTGCCTTCTCATAGTATGTGAGTTGATCGATAGTAATTATTTTTCCATCATGGGGGAACATCATTATTATGAACACTGATGAGGCGACTGCTAGCATCTCGTACATGTAGCTTTAGCCTAGTAGGATGTTGTAATCCAACTAGGTGTCTAGTACTTCGATGTATATTAACACATTTTTTCCAGCCAACTTAGCTGGCACACTAGGGTATAGACCGATGGGAGCAGAAGGGCACCCATCGTATGCTCTAAGTGTAATTTCATAAGGCTTGATTTTGGGGGATCCTAGTCTCTGCCAAATGGGTTTGGACATGATACATGTGGAGGCCCCTTTGTTAACAATGCAATGATGAATGTTAATGTTTTGGACTGAGACAAGAATTTTGAAAGCAATGGTTGATGGTAGTCATGGAGTAGCTTTATCCAAGTCGAAGACCATTAGCTGAGAATCATATGGATCAATTGCACCTAGAGAAGAAATTAAGGCCTTCCATTGGGTTGGGTATGTTTGTAGGACTTGTAATGCTGACATAACTCATGGTGATTGTGCTAAGTTGTAAACTATGTTGTAGCTATGAGTAGCTTTTGAATTATGTCTTTTGGAAAGGTCCTTTGACCATTTTAGGCATAGATTCTATAGAAGGTCGAGGAATGGTTAACAATCCTGTAGGTATTGTTGTGGTTGAGATGGATGGATTGGGCTCTGGGGGAGCTTCATAACTTCAATTTCATGTTTTTAGAGGATATGTTCTCCTGTCATGAAAATTTCATGATTAGGATTGTCATGGGGGTTCCCTCCAAATGGGTGACAGTGGGGTGCTTATTGTTGAGTGTTAACCACTCCTTAATGAGGTAAGGGGTATTGCATTACTACAATTTTTTGACCTCCTTTCCCCCTACTTTCTTTCATCATTTTTAAGTTAGGAATTTAAAGATAGTGGTGGGTATAATGATCATATTCCCCACAGATAGCACATGAATGATTAGCCCGTAGACTTGTATTCTTGCCTTATTTTTGTGGGTTATTGTTGGTCAATCCTTGGTTTTGATTCCGAGTAGGGTTGCCCCTTCCTGGCACCCATGGGGGTTATTTTTGGTTGCTTCCCCCTTGGATGGGCTCTCCCTTTGGCTTATTTTTAGGTTTTCTCTTAGCAACATTCAGGGGGTTAGCTAGATTCAGTCGCTCCTTCGACTATTGTTGTGTGGTGAAAGGAGAATATTGGTTTCCTTGTCCCTAGTTAATGTATGGATTTTGGGAAGAGGAAATTATGTCTGTATTCCTTGAGGAGTATTAGTTTCCCTATGGCGGAGGATATAATCCCCCCTGAGGGGGATGATTTTGGCTAACCTTGTTGACCATATTCTACATAGGTGTGGGTTGATCGGGGTAGTATCATGTATGTTGTAATGGTGGTGTGTTTTGCATAGCATTAAATTCTTGTCCATTGAATGAATATCCAACGTACTGGTACTTGTTACTGAGTTGGTTTTGGGTGATGGACTTGATCAATCCATCAGTAACATTGGATGCCCTAGGAATCTCTTTATAAGTTTGCAGGCGCAGGGCATTTGGAAGCACATGATATATGTACCCAAAATGGGTGTAAATAAGCTCCAACTGTTGAGCTTTACTAATGGTTTCTTCTTCAGTCTGTGGAGATGAATTTTCCACATCTTTGGAGATTTCTGATGTGAGGGATCTCAAGAATAAGTCCAAGAGGACTTTATCTTCAAACTAGGTTTTTCACAGGCTACGACGTTTTCACCATTCATATTTTTGATCCAAGATGTGGGTAGAGGGTGTTTTCTTGAAGTGGGTGAGGAGTTCTATACCCAAATCATGGCCAACCGAGAGTTGGAAGAAGGTGAGGAAATTTATAGCTAATGAGCTAAAGTTTCCATGTGAAGCAAAAGGTTGGTTGATGTACCATTTCACTACAGCCCCAGTCAAGCTATGTTGAAATAGTCGTAATCTAATAGTATCGTTGGAGATACTATTAGACGAACACCACATGTGAAAAGTCATGACATGGTTTCTTGGGTCTTCGCCTTGTTTTCCTTCGAACTTTGGAAAGTCCGAAGGGAGTTGGTGGGCATAGTTGGCCATGGGCGATCGGGTCATTGGTTAGCTTGCTTAAATATAGTAGGTTTAACAAAGTTAAAAATGGGATCTGTGAGTTACCTTCCATTGTGAAATGATTTCGAATAGCTATATGCAAAGTGGTCCTCTGTGGGGAAGTTTGAGGAGAACTACCTTGATGGGTGTCTCGCAGACTATCCGAAGTAGTGGTGTGTGGGCTCCCTAAAGGCATAGCACGTGGGGACCCTTTTAGGGTGGTGAAGGGTGTACTTTGATGGGGAGGGGTCCTGAGAAAAGATGCACCAATAAAAGAAGATCCAATAATGGTGGTTATGCGACGTCCTCTATGCCTAAATGGCAGGATTCCTAGCACACCTCCCAGTAATGGGGAGAGGTTTAAAAAACGTCTAGATCGATGGGGAGTCGTGGGTTCCCCTATGGTTTCGATTAGAGTGTGTGCTACTTTATATATGGAGAGGGAAGGAGATAAGCATCAATGCAATAATATCACATACATAAAACAAAGCAAAAATATAAATGGTAATTTTCCTTTTATAATTTAAGTTATGTGATCAAGCAAACAAGAAAAAAGGTTTTGTGTTTGTTGTGTATGATAAAAGATCCTATGTAGACCTAATCACCCTTACCACTCTCAAAGTAATTGGGCCTTGCGAAGATATCTTCTGATGGGTCATGGGGAAACATCCTGAAAGAACTGGCGATGCTTTCCAGTAATCGAAGAATCAACCAAGGTAATGGATGGTAGTGAGGCTCAAGTGTTGTTTGCACCGTTAATATAGGGAAATGATTCCCTATATTTTGGCCATTAAAGTACCTTCGTCCCACATGAGCATTCGAGTATTTAGCTTCTTGGTAGTCATTAACCAGTACCAAGCACTAGATGGGTTATGTAGCACCAAAGAGTACTACACACACTGGACCTAAGTCGAACCCCCTCTAAATCGGGTCTCTGCCATGTTCAGGTATTATTTTCCCTGGGATGATTAAAGGATTTTTAAGCTCCCTATAAAGTCAAGAATTATGTTTCAAAGGTGTAACATGACCATGGCATCTTATAGGATGCCTACCCCCAATGGTCCTAACCTAAACTATAAATTTTTTGGTTGTCCCTTTGGGGGAACTTAGTTGGTTCAAGTTATGGTTGTTTTTAAGGAGTCTTAGTTCACTTATGGAGTGATTTTGTAAGCAAAAATAGACTAAGTACCCAAACCTCCGCAAACTGGATGCCCTTGAGTAAAAATCATATGGAAGCTTAGTGTGTAATGCAAGCGAGCATACAAAGTGTGATAAGATGCAGATATGTGGTGATCATTTACAATATCCTTCTACATACACTAGGTGTTGATTGTTCCTTGCATTGAAAAAAAATATTGTGGATTATGGGCCACTTACTCTTTTCCTATTAAACTATGTGGAGTTTAACAAGGGAGATGAAAATTCGAATGATTTTAAGAAAGTTTTCATATGCAAGCCCAGGTCCATCTAAGAGATGCAAGGGAAGCAGAGATTACTTACTTTCTCAAATAACATTTTCTCCTAGTCCCAAAAAATGAAGAACTAAATTCTTTGGTTAGTGGTAAGATTTGTGGATGATTGGCCACTTGCTTCTTTACTAATTAAGCTATGTGATTTGCAGAAAATTTTAGCAAAATAGTTTGAAAAACATATATGGAATTTGGCCACTTACTTTTCTCCCTAATTAAGCTATGTGTGTATTGCAAATAAGAAATGAAAAATATTATAATTACTCCACCAATTGAGGTTAGTAAAGCAACCAGAGATATTAAACAAAAAATATAGAATGCAGAGGTAAACACAAATCACTAAAGACCGCCAATCACCTAAGAAAAGGGAAAATACAAGGCTCTTTTTTTGCTTTCTGGTAACTTCACGAGTTTAGTCGCACACAGATGTGTGCACGCATCTGTCAGAGAAAAATTCATGCGAGCAATAAAAGAAAAAGAAAATTTCACTTATGTGGGCTAAGGACAGGTCCCTAAGGTTTGTAAAATTTCCAGAGAGGTGTTGAGCACCTTGTAGGATGGTTTTGCAGAGAGAAGGTCCTACAAAAACAATCTTTAGATTAATGAAAAGACAATAGTATGGTCGTCATTCCTGTGGTAGTGTTTTTGTGTCAATGGTGTACCAAAATACAACTCCTTAGCAGTGGATTTTTCCCTACAAAGGATCACAGGCAAAATTGGTGTTGCTAGTGGAAAAACATAAATAAACATGACATTGTAAATAGTGGAAACAATGCATACATAAACATAAACTAAACAAAGAGGTAAATACATAAACAATTCTCAATGGAGAAAACAAGTCAACAAAATAAAGGAAGAAGCTCCCTTTATTGACTTCTAATAGTATAGGTTGAATACAATAGACAAATCTTAGACACTTGAAGGGAATTATTTGAGCTATGGTGCTAAAAAATCCTCAGCGAGGGGGTTTCCTTTCCTTAATCTCTTTGCAAGTTTCTCCTCTCTCTCAAAGAAGTATGAACATTCTCCAATGGTGGATTCCTCCTTTCTCACTAGGATAATGGATTGCTTAGAAGCAATATGGCCAACATGCTAGTGCTCTTCACTTCTTTGGCTTCAACATTGGAATGATGCTTTGCTCTAATAGCAATTTGGCCAACATAACAATGTCTCATATTTTGGCTCTCCCATGACTTTTTAACATAGAATTTTTTAATCCATATTCCCCCTCTTGGTTCATGCATGATAATGACACATGAGTAGGAAAATATGATTCCATTGAGGGATGCATATCTTCAGGGTGACTTGAATTTGGTTCTACTAGAATGAGCTCATGTCAGAGAATCGGCCCCAAGTGTGTGGAGTGGTCCCGAATCACTGAGTCATCCATTTCTGCAATTGCACAACTTTTGAAGGATATTATGCGTGCACGTGTTTATCAAATAAATAGTCGCGCGACATCAATTGTTTTTATCTTTATAAACTTTGGACCTTAGGAGAAATTTAATTCTTTAAACTTCATGATGTATTTAGCTGGAAAATATTCACATGTGCATTTTGTTAACAAACCCCATACTATTGAGCATGCTCATTGCCTTTTCCTAGAAACGTCCTATTCATCCATTTTTAAACTCCATTCTACTGAGGAGTATTTTTAAAACTCATATGTGTTCTATTCCATGTTATTTGTATAACTTCCTAAATTCATTACCACAAAATTCACCTCCATTGTCAGTTCTCAACACCTTTATCTCCCTATCTGTTTTGTTCTCCACAAGATATTTGAATTCATGAAACTTCTCAAAAACATATGATTTATTTTTCAAGAAATATACCCATGTTATCCTAGAGAAATAAAAAATGAAGGAAATATAATATACATTGTCACCTAGCAACTACACTGGTACTGGTCCAAATACATCACTATGAATTAGCTCCATAATTCCTTTTTTCCCTTGTAGCACCAAATGTAAACGTAAAAAATTCTAATTCCCATAAACACAATGTTCATAGAAATAGACTTGTAGAGAGTTACCACTAAAACCTTTGACCATACCTTTGCTTTGCATAACTCGAATTCTTTTCATTAGAGGAAATTTCAGCCTGAAAGTGGCCTCCTAAGTAAAAATCAAGAAATTAATAAAAAAAATGACATGTAGACATTTTTTAATATTACTTTACTTTTATCTATGTTCCACAATATTCATTAGCACAGGATTTAATAATATATTTAATATATTATTTCCGAGTTGTCTTTAGTGAGACTTTATGAAAGTTTTTTCGGTGGGTTTTTTGGGTCTAATTTTTCTAAAATCCGACAAAAATTTATTGAAATCACAAGCTTGATGGGTAACCCCTGCATAATCGAAGTGCCCTAGGGGTTTTTTAGGGTGTTGCATCCATATGTACAATCAAAAAACCAATTTAAATAACACAAATAAAGATTTCACCTCAACTTTTTTTGCCGGATTCTGGCACCGGAAAATCCAAAAAGTCGCACTAAAGACAACTCCTATTATTTCTAATTTTTTTACTTCTAAATCCTTCAATATATGGCACTATTATTACAATAAATGTCTATATATTTTATATTTAAATTTAACTGCCTATATTTATATTTTATATTTAACTATAAATATAGATTTTTATTTAACTAATTTTTTGGTGTTTTTTTAACATATTTTTCTACTAAAGCCACAATTTCACCATATATTTTTTCGCTGGGATTTGGTAATTTGTCCTTTCTAGAATATGGTTTTTTAACTATTTAACTATTTTATATTTAATTATATTTGACTATTTTATATTACCTATATATTATATATTTTTGGCCGAAATCCAATAATTTGTCCTTTTTGGAATACAGTTTTTAACTATTTAACTGTTATGTTTTGAATTTTTGGCCAGAATCCATTTATTTTTCCTTTTTGGAATACCACCTTTTAATTATTTTATATTTAAATATAACTATAATTTTCTTCCCTCCACTATCGAAGCAGATAAAGAACAATCTTCTATTCTTTTTATTAATAAAAGACTTGAAATAATAATAACTATAAATATGTATTTAAAAATTCTTTCTTACTACAGATGATGCTCGGCCGCACTTACAATAGAATAGACGTAGGACCAGGTTAGTAGCAAGACATACAGATCCCACAATACTTGCAACGGCATAGACGTAGGACTAGGTTAGTAGCAAGACATACAGAGCCCACAATAGCTGAAGGGGACCAAGATCAAGACGTCCTTGCTAAATGCATATTTAAAAAGAGAAAGAAACTTGGTAATAAATGACTATACTTGTTTATTTAGAGCCTTATTTTTCAAGTACCACATTTTTCACTGAGGTTGAATGCCTCGTGGCATGTGCACATGTAACTTTTGACGGTCTTAATAAAAAGTTGCAAATTTTCCATTGGAAAAAATTAGAACAACCTTGTTTCATATTATGTAAACATATTTTTTGTGATAAAATTTATTGAGATAAAATATTTTGTGGATGTACGAATGAATGAATGTTTTATATTTGTTTATTTATGTATCTTAATGTCTCGCTTTCAACTATTTCCTAGTAGATACATTGGGTACTGCGGAATTGAGAGTGTTGTGTTGGAACCAGGACCACTACTGAGAGGGTGTTATGAAACTAGCTCACAAAAAGATAGAAAAGGTAGATCAATGCCTTAGAATTTAGTCTCTTCAAGGGGGAAACCTCCTTTACATTACACAAATGAATGATTCTTTGATGATTCAATTGACAAAACCTCCTTCCTATATATAGGAGTCTAAGGAGTAACAATATAACCCAGCCGCCCTAACAATATTAATATAAAGGCACAAAAATAACAATAGAGGGATTCTATGGGGCACAATAATAACAATATGGGGACAGTAGGGGCACAACAATATTAATAAGGGATACAACTACAATAGTAATGGGGTAATCAATAGTATTGTAGGGACCTAACATGCCCCTCTCCT
>APFE030476341.1:60878-86011 GCA_000404065.3 Pinus taeda | reverse complement strand
AGTTGAGGCCACCTAATGATCTGTATGTGGATGTAACTTGCTTTTTATATATTAATGAAAAAGGAAGGACCTACCAAGCTTACAAAAAAAATATTGACATATACTTAAAAATATATCAATAATAAAAAACTATTTTAATTTGTGTGATAAAGTATTTCAATGTACATGTGATGTAAAATATTTTAATGTAAATTAAGTATATATTATATATCATTTAAAAATATATGTATATATGATGAAAAAATTAAGTTTTATGGTTAAAACTTTTTATTTGATCCTATATATACTCTATTTAACATTCAAAAATACAATTTAAACAATGAAAAATAACCAGTCATATTTTGCACTTTAAAGAAGTTTACACTAAAACAAATTTGATCTCTTTTAGGTCATATTAGATCTATTCTAATAAGTATAAAAAACCTTAATTTGAAACTTAAAACCATATAAATAAATAAAAATAATTAACCAATTAATTTTAACTATAATTGATTTACTTTCCACCATAATCTTAGTCAATTATGCTTATATCCCTGATTAAAATCCCTTTAACTACTCTAATGGATTATCAACTTCCATCAGCGGCCCATCGATTTCAACTGATGTAACTCCTCTTAACTTAACCATTTTTTTTTATAATTAATTTCAACTTAAAATAATTTGATAATATCATATGATTATATCAATCATATAAATAATTGGATTTAAGTGTTTAGAAAAAAAACTCTGAGTGTATACCAAGCAACTTCAACAAAGAATAAATAACTTTCACACTTTCTAAAGCGAAAGATGGGACAAATCTGGTAATAATGAAAAGGAGTCGTCTAATGAGGCGGAGGAATTGTCCGGATGGCTAAAAGTGGTCGAAATCCTGGCAAAAAAATTTCAAAAAATCTTGTAGAGGCAGTGTTTGAATTGTATTTTTGATGGTGGAAATAGATTCAGCACCATCAAAAACGTCTAGGACAGCTAAAATTTTAAAGTTTAACAACTTTAACTTAGATTTACAAAAACCTTTTCTGGATTTTCTCTAAATATGACCGAAATTTCCATAATTTCCGGGCAACTCCTCCCCTTGTTAAACTACACGTAATGAAAAACACAAGATCCTTTTGAAAAATTAAATTTTCCATAAATATCAGTAGAGGCCACTTTCGTTGGTTGCGCTTTTTCTTTCATAGATAGCGATTCAGACTCCAGTATTGGCTGTCCACTCCACGTCTAAATTTCACCATTATTACAAGTATCTAATTTAGATTCCAAATAGCGTGACACCAAAAAGAATTATATATTTAAATCCATTGTATCCAAAGTCCAAATATTCTGTACGTCCAATTTATGGTTGGCAATACTACCCCTCCCCATCAAACATTACTTGCATCAGATTCAACAATCTTAAAGGCTTGATCATCTGCAACATATAAAATGGGTAAATATTTTACTTTAGCCTTGATTTCTTGAACAGCTTTGGTGTGGAGGTCTGACCAGTCAGGAGGATTTTTCCCTAACCTTTTGTTAAGGATTTTTTCTATCTCTGGCACAATCTTGATAAAAGTTGCTAACATAATTAAGGCAACCAAAAAACCTTTGCAATTGTGTCTTATCCTTAAGCACATCTGGAAATTTGTCAGCGAAGTCAATGGCATGCTGCTGGAGAGAAATCTGCCCATTGCAGATTGTATGACCCAAAATTTTTATAGAAGTCTGAAAAACTTCTATTTCCTTTTGCTTAGAACTAGCCCATTCTTCTGAACTAACTTTAAGAAAATATTTACATGCTTAAAGTGTTCATCTATACTCTTAGAAAAAATCAAAACATCATCGATATATACAATCAACTAGTCAAAAGAAGGCTTGAAAATGTCATCCATCACCTTCTGGAATTTTGAGGGGGCATTTTTGAGCCCAAATGGCATGACATTCCATTCATAGTGTCCTGCAGGAATGCTGAAGGCAGTCTTAAACTTATCTGATTCTTCTATAGCCACCTGCCAAAATCCTCCTTTTAAATCAAACTTTGAAAATATTTTTGCACCTGCAATTCTTCTGATCAAGTCTCCTTTGTGTGGAATTGGATAGGTGTCATCTGCAAGAACTGAATTCAGAGGTTTATAATTGATGACAAGCCTTGGGATACCCCTGATCTGCTCTGCCCTTTTGTTTACATAAAATCCATAACAATTCCATGGGCTATTTGATTCTCTTATTAGTCTCCTGTCAAGCAGTTGCTGGATCTCTTTCTGGCTGAGATCCCTATATTCTTTGCTCATAGGGATTGCTCTACTCTTGCAGGGTTTTCCTGCAAATCCTTCTTTATATGGCAGCCTGACAGTATGTTGTTTTCGATGCCAAAAGGCATTCGGCTCTTCTGAACAACATTTTTCTTCTAGCTGTTGCTTCAAATCTTGAATTCTGCTTTTTACTTGAGGCAGCTTTAGCTGTTCTTGAATCCTTAGTTTACTCTTGAGATCTTTGAGGTCTGTTAGTAAGGATTCTGCCTTATCTAACTTCTGCATTGCTTGTACCATAGTAGAGACTCTTGGACTGGAAACATAAGGCAATATAATCTTCTTCTTTTTTCCTTTTGATGTGGGGACGGAGATAAAGTAACCAAATCTTCCTCCTTTCAACCTAGCTGAACCATGTGGTTCAACTGCAGCAAGAAATATATTTCCTAGAATACAATCAACAGGAATATCTGCGACAACAAACTTCATATATACACAATGTGAATCAAAACACAACGAAGCTTTTGGAACTTCATACTGAAGCCTCTTATTTCCAAGACCCACAACCTTTCTTTCGGCAGAGACCTAGTATCTGGCTGGAATGTTTTTCATATTAAGGATATTAATATCTGCACCTGAGTCTAATAATGCAGTCATTTGAAAAAAATTTCCTTGAATACAGATATTTACCTTAACATGATGCTGCTGATAGGTAATAGTAAATAATCTCATGTCCTTAAATCCAAAATTTGGATCTTGCATACCTTCAGCAATTTGGACCTCTTGCGCATGTGCAGTTGGGTTCCAAGAATCATCCTCATCTTCTTCTTCTTCTTCATATTTCTGGCTAGTCGTAATTTGTTTGCCTTTTTGCAGTTCTGCAATCTGAGCTTTGATTGTAGAGATTTCAGATTTGATGTGGTGGATTTCTCCACTCACTTCACCAAGAGTAAGTGACCTTACTCTCCCTGGTTTATGGTGATGCATTTGAAAATATTTCGTATTGCGCTCATAGGATGCATCAACAAACAACGGTTTCTTCCTTGATTCCTTAGAAGGTTTAGTTTTCAATTGGTCTGTGAAAGCTTCTATAAGTCTGTTCTTCATATCGCCATCCTCCATCGCTCTGATTTGAGACAGAATTTTTAATTCTGCTTCTTCATCAGTGGATGCCATTAGCACCTTTTCTTTAGAAGGCTTTTGTTTTTCTTCTTCACTCGACCTGCTAAAATCATCAGAATCATCTTCATACATGGCATCGCAAGCACATTCATCAGAATCAGAACATGAGCATTCTCATGAACCTGATTCGGAGTATTGGCCCATGTTTGCTTGAAATTCTTCTTCTGTAGAGCTAAAAGAATCAAGAGAAGTTTCTTCAAGCTCGTGCTGTTATGCTGTATCTCTGATTGTGAAATTGGGGCACCTTTCAGCGACATGAGTCACAGATCCACATTTAAGGCAAACAATAGGGCCTCTATGCTCTTTTTTGACTTGTTTGGCTTTTTGAGCATAGACATCAGTCTTCTTCCCTCTGTTAAGCTTTGATTCCTCCCCTTGCGGGCACCTTGAGGCAGTATGCCCATTCTACCCACATAACCAACAAGTGATTTTGTTCCATTTTTCTTGCTTAGCTGAATGCAGATGGATGTCAGAGAGGTTGTAATAATGAGTATTTGGCACATACCTGTAATATCCCTTCTTTCTATGCTTCTAACTTCCATCTCTTTGGGATATTTTCTTCTTCTGTCCTTTGGATAATTTTTCTTGTTTTTGTAGAAGATCTCCCTGAATTCTCTTTTAGCTTTTTTCTTAGTCTTCCTTTTCTTGACCAAAGGATCATCTACTGCAAGTCCATATCTGTTGCATATGAACTTTCTATCTGGCAACCTGGATAATTTTTCTAAATATTTATTCACCTTTGAGCTTGTACAAAGACTCACCAATGTCTTTGTAATATGTGAGTAAATTTCACCCCATGTGTAGGATTCAAATGGCAACTGAAAAATTTCCTGCAATCTGATATAATCAACAAATTTTGAAGGTAGAGCAGCAAGATATACCTGTTTCCACAACAGGTTCTTTGAGTCCTTTACCTCGTAAATTCTTTGCATCCAATCACGATGGAAGTCATCATACTACGACATTTTATGGCATTTGAGGTTCATGAGTATGAATTCATGTTTGTTGGCAATCTCTGTTTCACTTCCACACCAATGCTCCTGAATCATTGATGTCAGAGTGCCAATCATATTACTGATTACTGTGCCATCTGGATTATGTATAATGTCACCTTTCTCATCTTTAAGAACTTCTGCCTCCATTGTTTCAATGAGTTTGGGGGAAGATCTAGTCTCCCACCATCTGAGAAGTGTACCTGTAAAACATTGAATAATTGTCTTGCAAGCATCTATTTCAGATTTTCCTCTGAGACACATGAGCTTATATTCTGTGTACATTATGTCTATCATTTGCCAGATCTAACCAATGCTCATATTATCTATATTCCATTCCCTATGAGAGTCAGGGAAGAAGGTGTGTGCTTCAGGCAATTTTCCTTTTCCTTCAAGATCAGGAGAAACATACCTAGAAAATCTATGTTCTAGGGGCTCATAGATGGGAAAGATTTGTGTCTCTTGAGGTTTCTTTTCTGTTTCTTTGGCTTCTACTTCAACCTCTGCTTCTTGAAATAGAGAAGCAATGCTAATATGTTCTGATTTATCAGCATCTGATGAAGAGACAGTTTCTTTGGGGAATAAAGCAGGAAACTTATGAATATTTCTGATTTGATTTTCAATCTTTATATTCCTTTTCATCAAAAAGGAATTTGGAACTGGCTTTTCTGCTTTTGTCAACTGAACTTTTTCAATTTTTCCCACTAATCCAGTAAGAAGAGTTTTAGTTGTGTTAATGTGACCAACTAATTTTTCTCCTACCTCTTCTATTTTGTTCAGTGAATCTCTAGCATAAGTACGAGAAATACTGGAATCAAATTGCATATTATTTAAACAGCTATTCACACTATTTAATGAAATCTGCACAATATCTATCTGCTTCTTTACATCATTTGTCTTTGTTACATTCATCTCCAAACCCTTGAGAGCTGTATTGGTCTAGTTCAATTGTTCACTAGCCTTTTGGATTCTTCCATCAATTCCTAGGGCATTGTCATCTTTTTGAACCAATGGGATGGCCTTGGCTGCATTGATATTTTCTCCTAAAACAATCCCTTTGTATGGAGGAAATGTGGTAGGAGTCTCAATTTTTATTTGAGAATTGATTAATGCGAAAAAACTCGTAACTTGTGATTTATGTGGTAGGCAAGTTGCAACATTCTTGTTAGTTAACTTTTTCTTTTTATTGTAGGCTCATAGGGATTTTAGGTTGTCAATTTTTTTTTAATGAAAATTGGAATTTATTTTAATAATTATCCAGAGTTATTAGTCAAAAATGGATTATATATATATATTATATAGGTAAATCAATATTTTTTTGGATTAATTTAGGGGATGTTTAAGATCAACTCTCATGACTACTTTATAACAACAAGAGTATATCCAACAACCTACAAGTGAGATATATCAAATCTTATGATTTATGATTTAGTAAGAACATAGACTTTTGGAAACAAGGATGAGGCGATATATTACCAATAACTGCATAAACATAAAGACAAATGACCTGAAAACTTAGCCAAAACTAAAAGACCAAAGTCTGTCATTGACCAATATAACTCAATATAAACTAAACAAAAATAGATAGCACAGAGATGTCCATTTGCTAACAAAATATATCAACCATCAATTATCTCCCAAACATCTAAGTGAATAGAAAATCTCAAAAGATATAATTACATAGATAATGAAGAAAATTGTAACTGATGGCCAAATGGGAAATGAGGTCTCCCCTTACTCATAACCTATGTGCCCTAATGCTTTTCATAAAATATGCATCCTTACTCCGGATAGAGACCCTTCTTGGAAAGAGTATCTACCTGAAGATTGAATTTCCTATATATATATATATATATATATGCTAAAAATATAGGGTGTGAAGGAGGTTCTTTAAAGTTTTACTTATGTCCTTCCAACATTGTAAGATAAGAGACTGAATTTGATTTATCCCAGTCAACCAATCAATAGCATACTTCGAGTCCCCATAGGCCTGCAGAGAAATTGCACTAATGGAAGCAACAACATATAGAAGGGTCCAAGTGGCTATGACTTCAATTTTTGTCTTAGATCCTTCCCTAAGATTCAACAAAAAACAATAAGAGACATCTCCTTGAAAAATGATATATGCCCCTCCACCATAGGTAACTCCTTGTTGTGCTCCATAAAAGAAGCCAACATTGTCTGACATGGATACCGAGGGAAAGGAAAGGTTACGAGGCTTCCTAGGCTTCTGAGATGAGAAGTGTTCAAAGAAAAATCCAAGAATATGTGGCAGAATCTAAGAGATATTAAGGAAAAGACTCTCAAAAAGTTGCTTATTGTGAGCCTTCCATATATCCCATGCCATGAATATAGGCAGAGCCTCATACCTTCCCATCATGTGATCCCACCATTGGAGAAAATTTTCCAAAAAGCTCATTGGACCACTATTTAAAAGGATGAGAGTGGATAGGGCATTTTGCCATAGTATTTTCATGAAGTCACACTGGAAAAAGATATGATCTGTCAATTTTGGACCTTTCAAAGATAGGATACAAACATTGGGACATATAAAACCACGATGGAGTAAGCTATCCTAGGTCAATATTATGTTGTCCAAGGCCAACCGGATTAAACATCTGAGTTTAGGAGGAATATACCACTGCCATATTTTTCGGAACCACCATTTTCCCCTAGATTGAATGAAGCTAGCAATAATCACACCATAAGCAAGACTGGCTATAACCTAGTTAGATGAGGAATTTCCTAGCCACGCAATAGATTCCTTTGCCTCAGATAAGATAAGAACATTGATATTCAATTTGGAAATAAATCCATCTCATTCATACGCCAGCAGGACCTGTAACCTTAGATCAGAAGGTCACTTCCACTTGCCATTAAAAATTACCTTGGAAATAGATCTAAAAACATCATAGAGCCTATAAACTCCATCTGCATTAAGATGAGCAATAGCTCTAAAGATAAAATATAGAAATATGACCCTCTAATAAAATGGTATTTTTCAAGGATAACATGTTTTCCATTTCCCACCTTTAAGGTCATCCAAGATGTTATCATGGAAGGGTTGACAATAAACCTCTCCATATTTTTCTTTTCCCATCGTAATTTCCATTATCAAAAAGAAAATTACATGTTGTATCATTTTCATAATGGATATGAAAAATATAATATATGGACCAAGCCATTCTATCTAGTGCCATATTCAATAGGACCATCAATATATACACAAAAATACATAAATATATACATGTAAATAACATCATAAACCGATCATATAGTTCAAAATAGAAAAACAAAAATGCTTATAACTGCCGAATGATCATGGCAGATCATTCAGAATCATCCCCATCTTGTTCGATGAAAGGCTGATGGAAGTACTGATAAATATTCCGATCTCGATGTTCTTGAATTATCCACTGCCCCCTGTGTTGCTGCGCGACCTCCTTGGAAAGAATGCCAGAGATTAAAATCCTTTCCCCATATATATGCAAGCATACAATAAAATCAAAATGTGATTTTAGTGTGATGACTTCATCCAGTAAACCCCTTAGTGTGTGCACGTGATAATGAGATGCAGAGTTAATCCAATTTATAACAAGTTTTGAGTCCCCAAAAATTTGAATCCTGTTGCATTTTTGTTCAAGTGCAAAAATGAGACGGTGTCTGAGACTGTTGAGTTTAGAATTATTGTTGGTGCCTCTCCCCAATCCCATTTTGAGCTTGAAAAAATGAGTTTCTGTAGTGTAAAGTACTGCTCCACCCCCACATTCGTTGTCTTGTGCCGACCCATCAAAATATGCCCAAGGGAAAGTATGATCAATTACTTCAAGAGTAATGACACAGACGGGTTTTGATGCCAGTTCCTTAGGAATTAAGTGATATAATGCGACAATGTGATTGCAAGTCGTTGTCCATTGGAAGGGTGCGTCCTGGAATATGGATCAATTCTTGACCAGCCATATACCCCAGCATACTAGCAGAGGGATATTCTTGATTTTTTGTGATGCTGCAGAATTCCACCAAATTTGCCAAGCATTTATGAGATGAGTCTCATTCCATCTGATCTTGATATTAAGGGAGAGATAAATCTGTTGCCAAACCTGACATGTCACTGGGTAGCGTAGGAAGATATGATCTATGTCTTTAGCATGTTCCTTGCAAAGACAACATCAAGATGGACCATGAAATGCACGGCGATTGATAATATCATCGGTAGGCGCTCTATTTGATAATATACACCACATGAACGGTTGGGATTTATGTGGTGCCTTAAGCTTCCAGAGAGGTTGCAGCCACCAATCTGCCCCCACAGGTTCCTCTTCTGATATAAGAAAAGTGTATCCATCCCGGGGAGTGTAGTGACCGTGAGCCCATATGATTTCATCCTCCTAGTCAGTAATCCTAATATGTGACTCTTCTAGTGCCCCAATGAATCTATTCCAATCCAAACTCCACCTCTCTAGTAACCCGAGGTCCTGTGTAGATAACCATTCTTGTGAGAGCCATGATGTGTTCCTTCCATCTGCAATATGTGAGAGCTGAGTGATACCTTCTAGATCAAGTAACTGTCTAAGATCCAGTGGTAATATATGTGCATTTCCACATCTCGACCAAGCATCAATGCCAAGTCGAATGAGCTCACCATTTCCAACCCATCATGCCGATCCTCGCTTAGTGGAAGATATGGAGTGTGTGATAGCTTTCCATATGATGGAGGAACCAATGATCCCTTGGTTCGGTCTATGAATCTATTCCATTACTGATAGAGGGTATATATATTTACAATAAACCACCTCTTTCCACAAGCTATCAGATGTAATAATCTGCTACCTCGTCTTTGCTGCAAGCGTCGTTGTGAATATCTTCAGATCCTTTATACCCCATCCTCCCCATTTTTTTGGTTTTCCAATTCTCTCCCATTTTACCCATGCAAATGTCCTACCGACATTTTTCCCTCTCCATAAGAATCTACAACATAAATTTTGTATTCTATTGATGATGCCTTTTGGTATCCAAGCTAGCGCCATCTAGTATACTGGTATGGCCTCCAATACAAATTTTATAAGTGTTAGTTTTCCTGCTCTAGAAAGCCATCTTTGCTGCCAGATGTTGATGTGGCGTTCGATTTTTGCAATAAGCCAAGTCGAGTCTGCTATGCGGTAATCGTTAGGCTTGAACCTGAAGCCAAGATACTTGAGACTGACCTCCATTTCTTGCCTCGTGAATTGAAATTAATGAAGTGCACGTATTTGCTCATTTTGTAAATAGGACACTAGCATAATGGTTGATTTGTTGTATTTGGGTAATTGGGCATCATACTTGTAGCTTTACAAAACAGGGATAGAATATTCTTGAAGAAAGTGGTGTCATGGATAGATCCATCTAAAAAATAAGTACATCATCTACAAATAATAGATGCGTTAGATAAGAAACATCTGTCATCTTGACACCACCTAATGACCCATCAACTCGAGCTTTGGATATGAGTCTACTTAACCCTTCCATGATCAAGAGGAATAATAGGGGTGATAATGGACACCCTTGTCTAAGGCCACGTTTAGCATGGAAGAAATTGGATGCAACCTCATTGATGAGTATGCTATATGATGCAGATGTAAAACAACACATAATCCATTTTATGAATGAGTGAGGAAAGCCAATATGGGTTAGCATAAGTTGTAGGTATGTCTAACTTGCTATGTCAAATGATTTTGATAGGTCAATATTGAGTATGATACTCTTAGTGTTCTTGAGCTTAATGGAGTGTAACCCTTCTTGTGTAGTCCTAATGGCTTCATGAATTTGGCGATGTTTGAGAAATGAAAAATTATTCCTTGGATATCATCTTAGATAATATGGGCTTGATTCAGATTGCAATGATTTTCGAAATGATTTTGTATATGCAATTGCATAAGGAAATAGGTCGATAATCATCAAATAATTGAGGGTTATCAACTTTGAGAATGTGTGCAATAAATGTAGAATTGAACCCCTCATGCATCTTCCCTGATTGTCTGCAGTCTTCAATTGCTATGAGTAAATCAACTCCAATATGATAAAAAAAAGGTAAGGTAGAATTCAATAGGCCATCTGTCTGGTCCCAGGATTTTGTCTTTTGTGAACCACTTTAGTACAACTTCAGTCTCCTCCAATGAGACCGCCTTGTTTAGTGTCTCGTCTTCCTCTACCTCTATAAATTTAGGCAATGTCCCAACTATGCGAAGTACTTATGCAATGGCAGCTTCTCTAGGTGCCCTGAACATTTGGGAGAAATGTCTAGTACCCATGTCGACAAGCTGATTAAATGTATTGGCTTCCTTTCCATTATGATCTCTTAATATCCAAACTGTATTACTCAGTTTATGTCCTTTGGCACATTGTTGAAAAAGTTTCGAATTTTCCCCATCCTTTAGCCATATAGCTCCTCTCTTTAATCTCCAAGTCTCCTTTTGTTGTCTTAGGAGTCGAATCTTCTCTGTTTCCAACCTTCTCAGGTGTTCCTTTCTTTTAATTGAAGAATAACTAGCACTACTAGTGCCCTCCATCTCCAATATGTCAGATTCAATTTTTAGAATTGTGGCTTCATCCCTTATCTTTTCCCTTTAGCCCATATTATCGTATCTTGTTTGATCTGGGCTAAATTGTTGACTATCACCTCAGCTGGCGTGGAGTTGTTATATTGTCCATAATGAATCTAGGATTGCATTACTATTTTGTGTAATTCTTCTTTGACCAGCTAAGCCGAGTTAAATTTGAAAGGAGAATTTGGCTTATAGTTGGAATTCATAATTTCCAAATATATCGGGAAGTGATCTGATATACCCCCCTGTTGGCCGGATAAATCGATCCCGCGGACAAGACCGATCTCCCTAATATCAGAAGATAGTCTAGCAACAAATAGACAAACAAATATATCTTTCTCTAGACATATGTGATTTATAAATAAATACTATAAAGGTGTTAAGACCCTACCTTAGATCCAATGCTTGTTCATAGTAGCCATCCTTCAATTCTTCAAAAGAGTTACCTTTGAGAAACTGCAGTCATAAACAAGCATTGGATATAAGGTAGGGTCTTAACACCTTTATAGTATTTATTTATAGTTCGCATATGTCTAGAGAAAGATAGATTTGTTTGTCTATTTGTTACTAGAGTATCTTCTAATACTAGGGAGATCGGTCTTGTCTGCAAGATCAATTTATCCGGCCAACAAATTGGCGACTCCGCTGGGGAACTGAATTTAGTTTTTGGTTTTCCTTTGTCTTTGACTTGAGAAACTTGTTTTCGTTTCTGGTTTTTGATTGATGTATGTTGGCTTGGGTATTTTTTAGAATCTGGATTATTTTTTGTTTTTTTCGAAGTTTTCAGGGGACCGCACTTTCTATTTACAAACAGTGCAGGCATCCCCGGACTTTTCGTTTAGTAAACAGAGCGGCACCGCACCTGTTTCTTCTGGAAGCCCGCGGACCCTGTAATTTTTTTTGAAAAATCTAAAATGTTTTCTTCCAGTTAAGTTTAGTTTTCATTTAAGGTTTTTAGTGTCTACACATATCTGCATTTGTCCTGTTAAAAATCTCTTGTGAGTGAGTTCCGATGGTATTTTTGTTTTAGATGATTTTCTAGAAGTTTTGCATGCCTAGAGTGGTTTTCACTTGGTCTCTGTAGTGACTCAAAGATCAGACGCTTGAGAAACCTTAGATTACCCTAGTGTCTTTTTGTCTTCTTGATGAGTCTGACTTGGTTGTGAAATCTATCCTTTGTGAGAAATAGATTTAGTTTTCTCCTTGCAAATCTTTGAACAAACTTTGTTATAAGTTTTGAATTTCATTTTTAGAAAAGAAAACATATCTGGATATTTTTGATTGATTTGTTATTCTAAACAAATGAATCCTTAGTTTACTGAACAACTAAGTAAAACGTCCTCAAAAATAATTGAAGCTTTTTATTCAATTTAGGTTTTTTAAAAGTTTTTAGATCTCAAGATTAGTTTTTGTAGTTTTGAGTGTTTTCTAGAACTTGTAGATCTCTTTTGAAGAAAATTGTTTTTTGTAGTTTCGAGTTTTGAAAAGGGAAAGGGATTTATTGTGACCATTAATTCGTAGTTTTGTTTTGAGTTCTTGTTGAAAAAGACAAAAATATTTTCTTTCCATTTCCATGTTGAAAGAAAGAATTGTTTCTTAAAGAATTGCATTCTCGAACTCTTTCTTTTAGCTAGAATCTCATTGAAAGAAAAACGAATTGCTTATCATTTTAGGTGCATTTTTTAGTGTTTTTGGGGTCGAGTCTTCACACCATCAAAGTTTCATTTCCGTACCTATTGAATTAAAGAACAACCCATAAAAGAAACGCTTAATCAAAATTGATCTAGTAATCTTTGCTATTTCTAGGGCTCTTATCACCAATATAGCTTAGGCTAGTATCTTGGAGTAGGGAGTAATTAACTCTCCAAGATAGTTAAAACAAACAAGTAGCTACATCTTGTAGTAGGAAATAAATCCAATTGTAATTGATACATTCTGGGAAGCTTTGCTTAAAGTAGTCAATCGCGAGATCATGTCCGAACCTTTGAGACAATCAAGTCTATTTCATTGGGAAAGATAGAAGATTTGCGCGTATTATAAATGGTAAACCCCAGATTAAATTGTCGAGGAGCCTAGGGTCACTTGTTGGTAAAACTCGGATTGATCATGTCGAGGAGCCTTCAAGGGGATTGAGCTTTGTTACTCTGCCCTTGCACGTAGATTGGATCGTAGACTGTTCCCCCAGTTGTATTTGTTGCTATTGGTAACCTTAGTGTCCATAAACTTAAGATTATTTCCTAAGGTGACGGTGAAGGACGGGTCTCACTGTACTTGGAGCATACATTGACTAGACTCACTTGGACCCTCTGGGGGTTTCTCTTCACTCAAGATGGTTTTGTGAAGAAACCTATGCCAGTCTGTTTCATTAAGCAGGTTTTCGGGGTAACTGTTCTAACCACCCTTTCTATATTAAAATTCTACGATGTTGGATTTCATCACCAACTAGTGTTTTTAGTACGGGAAGTTACTGTTTGTGTGTGGTTTGAACTTTTATATTTTCTAGGCATGCAATTCAGTTGTTTGTTTCTTTAGAGACTTTAGGTGGTTTTTTGAAATTTTCTTTGTTTGCGTGTGATTAATTGAATATTTAATCGTGGCTTAATTACCGAGACAATCTCGTAGACTTCAGGGGAAACCTCCTGAGTACACACCAAGTTATCTTGAAGGGCTACGAGCTCTTGTATCACCTAGTGATAGTAGAGTTGGATCACCAGAAGCCGGAGAGTCATCTTTAATTGTTCATCCTGATTATCAAATTCAAACAACAGAGTATATTTTTGAGCCAATTTCATTTTCTGAAGTTACTGGTAGTATTTCTCCTACCAGTGAATTAGCTGAAGAACCTGAAATTTCTGAGCCTGAAACTGAACCTACTGCTACTCCAACTTCAGGATTTGATTCTCCAACTTCTAGTGGTCCTCGTTCACCCAGGGTAGGAAATATCATTTCCTAAAATATTCCTTCTGGCCTCATTTCTATTGAAGAACTAGTTAGTCCGGATGAAGACATAATTCTTCTCGAAAACCAACCAAATTTAAATCTTAGGGAGCGTGAATCAATATTCTACAATCCTTTTAGGAGTGACACTTGGTACGTGTCATTAACATTTTTTTTAGAAAACCCGAGTCTTAGTTTTTCACCACCTCGAATTCCTTTTCATCCTACACCAAGAGGTTATTATCCTCCATTGAATATGTCAATATAGTCATCTATGTTTTCCCAAACACCGGAAACATTTTTATATGGTGGTCCTTCTGTTCCTTCGGGGTACCAGTCACTCACTGGTACCTTTTGAGGAGCATCTCCTCAACCAATTGAACATGAGTTATCAACTGGTAATAATGGAACTCAAGCATTGAATGTAGAAGAAATCCTTATGATGTCTGGTAATATTCCAAATCCTCAAACCCAAGGTAGTCAGTTACCACCTGGGGGGCAACCCCAGGGTAGTCAGTTACCGCCTGGGGGCAACCCCAAGGTAGTCAGTTACCGCCTGGGGGGCAACCTCAGGATAGTCAATTACCGCCTGGGGGGCAACCTCAAGGACAATACATACCTTCGGGATAGTACATACCTCAAGGTCAACCCCAAACTCAGTACATACCTCAAGGTCAACCCTAGACTTAGTACATACCTTAATGTCAACCCCAGTTTCAACACATACCTCAAGGTCAACCCCAGTTTTAGTACGTGCCTCAGGGTTATCAACCTCACGGTTAGTACCCAACTCAAGGTTTCCAACCACCTTCTGGTCAATCATTTATACAAGAAGTAGGAAATTTTCCATTTAATTATTAGCCCTACGTTCAACCAGGTTATGGTCCTCCATATGCACAACCTTCTATGGGTCCATACCCCGGAATGAATATGGTGTGGGATCCATCTCAAACTCAACAGACTATGCAACCTACTATGTAGTTATCAAGTCAACCTGGACAACCTTTGGTTTCTGGTCCAACCCAACAACCTGTCCAACCTACTATTCAAACCTCTGCACCTGGTTCAGTTTAGCAGCCTGGGCCTAGCTCACCTCAAACTCCACCTCAACTCATGTTGCAACTGCTGCAGCTTCTGTTCAACCTACCACATCTGTTTCTGGAGTATCTATAGCTATGATTTCTACTATCCCTGCATCAGTACAAACTCCTCAAGTCTCTATGCCACAGTCAGCACCTACAGTTCAGACTTTGGTCCATATGCTTGCAGGACAAGCTGGTCCAAGTACGGTTGTCACAAGTCAACCGCAATTCACTTATCAACCATACCAGGGACAGTATCAATTTGGTCCTACTGTAAAAAACCCAGTTTATTAGTATCAACCGTACCTTGGCTATACTTATCAACAGCCTCAGCAACCCCAGTTTGTTCCGGTTAATTCTGGTTTCCTAGGAGGTTATAACATTCATAATGCAAATCCAATTCCAGGTTATCCTAGATATCCTCTTCCTGGGGCTGGTCTTGTTACTCAAGGTTTTCGCGACCCTAATCATCAGTTGCCATTTATTTCAACTTTGGATTTACCTAATTTGTCACACCTTACGAACGATCTGATTTACTATCTTTCGTATTGGCCGCCAATGCCTAGTAAGTTGCCCAGTGATATCCCAAAATTCGAGGGTAAATTAGGAGAGGATCCGTCAAATCATGTTATGACTTATCACCTCTGGTGTGCATCTAATTCAATCATTATTGATTCAATTTGATTACGTCTTTTTCAACGAACTCTTATTGGTCTTGCTACCAAATGGTACATTGAGTTGCCACAAGGCTCTTTTTATAATTTCAGTCAGTTAGCCACTTCTTTCTTAACACATTTTTCAGTTGCCTGTTAGATACGACAATGGCACGGAACTGTTAACTTCACTAAAACAATCCACATCCACATATATTTCTGATCATATTCACGAATGGCGACGTAGAAGACGTTTAGTGAAATTTTTCATTCCGGATCAAATTTTAGCGGAATGGTTCGTTAAATCATTATTACCTAAAATCACTGAAGATGTAGCTAAGGTAGGAGTTGTCACTGAAGAGTAAGTTATTGCTCAGGCTCAGTACCTTGACCTCATCTATACGCAGTCAGGCACTTTACATGAAAAAATCCCCAATCTTCCAAAACATGGTCAAATAACTACAACTCCTTTAGGGTCTCATGCCGCTGACGGTATGATTGGTTCAGTTAATACTAAAAGCAAGAATAAATCTTTAAAGAATTCTTCTCCTATAATAACTTTACCTGGTTCCCCGAAAGGAGATTCTTCTGCTGAAATTTCTGCCGACATCCACTTCGTAGAATCATCAACGACCAAATCAAAATCTAGTGGTAAAAAGAAGGGGAAGAAAAAAAAAACAAAATTCAAAAGAGAAAACAGATAAAAATGAATCTACTGATGAAAAACGTAAACCTCTCTATCCTTGTTTTATTTGTGACGAGGATCATTTTATCAAAGACTGCCCACATCGAGCAGAGGTTTCGAAAATCGTTAAAGGTTCTCAAATGCCTGTTGTCTTGAAGGATCCTTTTCCTAATGAAGATAGTAAGATGATTAGTTCTTCCTCGAATGCCTCAGAAGGACCCATTATGATGATGTCTCATGTCAGGATTGTGACACGATCGCAAGATTATGGTAGTAAAAATCCTGTTGGTGGTAAAGAAGCAAAATCTTCTAATTCAAACACATCAACTACAACTCCTCCTGGTTCTGATCCACTATAGATCGAGAAACCTAACCTTGACTTAGTAATCAAACTGCCTGCTAAAGGTATACTTCGTAAATTAGCTTTCAATCTACATGCAAGAGCTGCTCAGAATTATAACATTGTTGAAGACTTAGCTATTTCCCCTTTAGCAATGTCGGCTTTCGAAGTGCTGTAATCGTGCCCAACACAGCGTAAATTACTATTGTCTTCTATAGGAGCTGTTGATATTTAGGATTCAAGCCTAATAATCTTCGATTTAGAGAATAGTACACCCCACCTACCTCATCAAATGGATTTCCAGATTCCAGTGTTAGTAAAAAACAGACCTTGCTTTCGGACTGTGATTGATGAAGGAGCTTCTACGTGTATTATGTCAATCCAATGTTGGAGATCGCTTGGTTCTCCCACACTCAATCAGTCTTTGACGATTCTAAAGGCTTTTGATGGCTGAGGGTTCCATCCTTTTGGGATTTTGCATGATTTACCTATAGGGGTCGAAGGAAAAACTATAAATCTAGATGTGGAAGTGGTTGATGACCCTCTAGATTACAACCTTCTCCTGGGTCGCAGTTGGTCTTATGTTATGACTGTTATTGTTTCATCGGTATTTCGGCTTATCAAGTTTCCTCATAACGGAAAGATAGTTACAATAGACCAGCTGACTTATTTCTCATCCGACCTAGCCTCTTCTGATAGTATTCAGCACGTCGGTAAAACAACTATCCCTTACAAGGATGTTGGAGTAGGTTTGATTAAAGATTCTGGTTTACTAAGAACTTTTTCCTTCCCTCCTCCTAACATATTGCCTTCAATTGCAACTATTCATATGATTTCATCAAGCACTATTGCTTTCGATGATCCTTGGATTGTACCTTCTGATTCTGAGGTGGATTCATTTAGTGGCGCGATGCCTTTGAGTCCCTTTCAAATTGCATATCAAGCTGTATAGTCGTTTTCTGATTCTTGTTCAACCGAAACTGATCCAATGAATGTGGTCCATGGGGAATCACTTTCAATGTCAACTCAGCTACGACAACACTTTCTGATCCTATTCATACTGATGAGCAGATCCGTGAACTTTTGTCTGTTGATGATTTATCATGGGAAGATCTTCATCACCGATCTTCGTTTTTACCTGAGATTGATCATTTTGAAAATGATTTTTCATCTATTTTTACTACTGACTATGTCAAAGAACCACATAATCCATTGAAACATTATGATTCTGAGTTAAATTTGGGAAATATCTCTTGAACGGTTCCTATTGACATTTCAGTTAAACCCAGAATTATTGAAAACATTCATATAAGTGCTTCCTCTACGGACAATGAACTCCAAATTCCATGATGTGTTTTCTTGGTAATATGAAGAAATGCCAGGAATCGATCCATCAATTGTTGTCCATGAAATTAAAACTTACCCAGATGCTAAACCTATCCGGCAACATTTGCATCAGATACATCCAAGAAAAGTCGCTGCTATCAAAGCAGAAGTTGAGAAATTACTTCATGCAGGTTTCATTTATTCAATTCCTTTAACAGATTGGGTATCGAATATTATTCCTGTTAATAAAAAACAAGGAACGATAAGAATATGTATCGACTATAGGGATATTAATCGATCTTGTCCTAAAGACAATTATCCAACCCCCTATATCGATCAAATTATTGATTACTGTGCTGGGAGTGAAATGTTCTCCATTATGGATGGTTTTTCTGGTTACAATCAAATCAACATACTCCCTACTGATCAACCTAAAACAGCTTTCATTTGCCCATGGGGGACATTTGCATATTGCAAATTACCCTTTGGATTGAAGAACACTGGAGCAACTTTTCAAAGGGCTATTTATGCATTTCATGACATCAAGCACATTGTGCAGCCTTATCTCGATGACTTACCTGCCCATTCATTACGTAGAGATGATCATCTCACTCATCTACGAGCTATCTTTATGAGATCTAGACATTATCGAATTAGGCTGAATCCACACAAATGTGTCTTCTGCGTAGAAATGGGTCGCTTACTAGGATTTGTTGTTTCAAAATCTGGCATTCATGTTGATCCCTCGAAGGTTGAAGCTATCATCAAATTACCTCCTCCAAGGGAAAGAAACTTTTTTACGTTGTTTCATTCCTAACTACGTTGAGATAACGAAAGGTTTTACCAGGTTGTTGAAACAGAATATTCCATTCTTTTGGGATGAGATCGTTGATCGATCTTTTGATGCACTCAAACACATGTTGACCCATGCACCATTGCTACATCCTCCCAACTACAACTAGGATTACCTTTTATACCTCGCCGCTTCTCATTCCACCATTGGGATGGTTT
Organism: Pinus taeda; assembly: GCA_000404065.3. NCBI lineage: Eukaryota > Viridiplantae > Streptophyta > Pinopsida > Pinales > Pinaceae > Pinus > Pinus taeda. The sequence continues at coordinate 66,994 of APFE030476341.1, read as the reverse complement.
GAGTTCAGGAAGATGAATTGAACAACGAGCATGTGATTTACTATCTTAGTCGAACTCTGCATTCGACTGAGATTAAATATTCACATGTGGAGAAATTGGCCTTGGCAGCTGTCCAAGCTGTCCAAAGATTTCGTCACTACATCTTATTATGCAAAACCACGGTAATTTCTAACCGTAATCCTATGATGTATATCTTGACCAAACAATTGCTAGGGGGAAAGTATTCCAAATGGATAGTTATCCTACAGGGATTTGACTTGGAATTAGAAAAATCCAAGGCAAAGAAATCTTTGGTTTTTGCCGAACTGATGTGTGATTTCCTATGTACTGATACTGAAACTGTGGCGAAGCAGCCCATTGCAGATGAATCCTTGTTTCTTATCTGTACTCTGGACCCTTGGTATGGAGATATTATTGTTTATCTCCAAATCCAATCTTTTCGGCCTGAAATCTCATGATCTCAGCAATGGAAATACGTTTCCAATCCCAACAATACAATATTTTTGGTGATACACTCTATCGTCGTGGGGAAGATTTTGTTTTCTGACGTTGTCTAACTCATGAAGAAGCTGAAAAGGTTCTAAATGGCTATCATTCTTGAGCATGTGGCGGTCATATGTCTGGGTATGCCATAGCCCAAAAGATATTATGCGTTGGTTATTTCTGGCCATCCTTATTCAAAGATTGTATCTATGCAGTCCGGAAATTCCACAATTGTCAAATTTTTTATCGTAAGATGTGTGCTCCACCCGCTCCTTTCCACCCTATAATTTCTGTCGGTCCTTTCGCAAAGTGGGGTATTGACTTTATTACATGTAACCCTCACTCGACCGAGGGGCATGCGTATATTATCCTAGCGGTAAATTATTTTACTAAGTGGGTTGAGGTGATGCCTACATTTTCAGTAGACGACAAGACTACTGCAACTTTTGTATTCAATCATATAATTGCTAGATTCAGTGTTCATTAATCTATTATTACTGATAATGGAAGTCACTTTCGAAACATCATGATGACTAAACTAACAGATCAACTTGGCCTGTGTCACGATAGTTCTACTCCATATTACCCGTAGGCTAAAGGTCTGGTTGAAGCTATCAATAAAGTTTTAGTCACTATGATCCAACGAATCGTTGGCATTCATAAGTCGAATTGGCATAACATGTTATTTTCAGCACTTTGGGCATATTGGACCTCAGTAAAAACATCAACTGGTTTCACTCATTTTCAACTGGTTTACGGTTTGGAAACAATGTTACCTATTGAATGCGAAATTCCGTCGTTACAATTAGCCATAGAATTACTCCCAGCCACTTCTGAAGAGGAGAAACATTTTTTGTACTTAGCTCAGCTAGATGAGAATCGACGCACTGCTGCAATAGCAATCGAGACTCATGCGAAACGAATAAAATCTCAGTACGACCGAAATGTTACACCTTGTAATTTTTTAGAAGGAGACATAGTTTTACTATATGGTCAAGCAAATGATAAGCTAGGGGCTGGAAAATTTGTACCTATGTGGCATGATCATTACATTGTTAAGCAAAAGATGGCAAAAGGGGCCTATGAATTGGTAGATTTTGACGGTGTATCGTCGGGTAAACCCAAAAATGGGCTTTATCTAAAGAGATATTATGCTTAAATTTCGGTGTGGAGATTTTTTATTAGATTAGTTTTGGTGCGTTTTAGATTAGAAAAGTGTGCCTAGTTTAGAGAGTTCTTTTATCACTATTCCTGCTTATCTTGATTTTACTCTTGATATTGCAGATGTCAACGTCTCTTGAAACATACATTGGTTTTGCTAATGGTGCTTGTCGTAGTACACGGAACATTTCTTCGGTAGCATGGGTTATCTATTCACCCTCTGATAAGTTAATATCTATGCATGGGGTAAGCCTCGGTCAAACAACAAATAACATTGCAGAGTATAGTGGAGTGATTGAGTTATTATCTGAATCCATCTCATTTGGGATTCGGAGTTTGATTGTTAGGTTAGATTCTAAACTCGTTGTATTACAACTTAACAGGGTTTATGCCATTAGAAATCCCGTGTTATTAAGATTATTTTTGTGAGTTCGTCTCTTGGAACGTGAATCTGATTACATTGAATATCAACATATTCCAAGACATTTAAATACATTAGCAGATGCAGTTGCTTCTCGTATGATAAATAGACATTTGCAATAATCAAAACAATAAATTAAAAAAAAAACATTCAATAAACATGTTACACAAGATAGCCGGTAATAATGATATATCATAGCATAGAAGAAGTGTGTCAAAATATACATCGTCTTCGATCATAGGTTGAAAAACACCTTATGATCGACAAAAATGATAGCACAAAAAGACAAAAATGTCGTGCGAGTCTACAAAAGTGATCATCCTATCCCTGGTGATGATCACAATAAGAAGCCACTGCTTGGGCCACCCTACAAAGGAACCTCCTAAAAGGTCCTGGGACCCCAATCACATATCGTTGTAACCTAAGTGGAATATCATCTATGCCAGTCTCTGGAATATCTGTTGTCAAACACTCTAGATGATTCTCCAAATCGGTCAGGATCTCTATAGATTGGTCCTATGGGGCTGGTACTGCTGCAGCTGGGTGTCTCCTCTCATAAGGCTGGACAGTGGCTAGTCGTCATGGACCCACATCTTCATTTAAAACTTTTAATTGTCAGTTTTGGACAATTTAAAAAATACAAAAAAAAAATAGTTAAAACTTAAAAAGTGTTGAAAATGATTTTACCTAAATCATCCCACTACTCTCCTAGTGGAAGAATCATGTTTGGGTCACTGTGATAATCCATCCCAGCATATGGAAAATCCTAAATCACAAAAGGTTGGTTGCTTAACCAACTAAAATACTCAGGTGGAAATCGAACAACCTTTGAACCCTCCTCAGGGTGACGAGCCATCAAAGCAACCCAACGCATTATCCTAGGCTCTAGAGGAAGACTAGCATCAACAGAAAGCTACTATGGGACTAGCATAAGGACCCTCTCTAGAGAAAATATGACAACTATTAAACAGTATCCAAAGTTTTTCAATTGTCTATTCTTTGCTCTGGTTAGTTGGCCTTTTACATTTGTCAACACATCCTTGCACCAGTTGAATATGGTGCCTCGATAACAGTCTACAGCCATCTGCATTTGGGATCCAGTAGCCACATGCAATGTTGCACTCCCGCATAGTCTGGTAACAGTGAATGCAATAACCTTAAGTTCAGGATGGTCGATAGTTTTAATATCGATCTGTTTTTCCTTTGTTTGATCATTGCAAAACTCCAATCAGAGACTAGCGAAAAACTGACCACCTAGCCTAGTCTCGAAAAGAGATAATCGATCACCTCTCTTTGGCAAACCACTCAAAAAATGTATGTCCTCTAGCTTGATTTCAAGCCGGTGGCCACCAATCACGAAACACTAGTCCTGTATGTTCCACCTATCTACCCACCATTGCAAGAAGTCTACTTGGTCCCTCATGCCTGGAATGTCCCAGAACTTAAATATTCTGTCTGCCCTCAATGCCTGTATTGTGGGCAGATGATTTATTGCGGCAAGATCCACATCCTCATGCTCGTATTCTCTCCAAATAAGCATTTTGAGTGTCCTATAATGCAAAAAAGGCATATTAGAACAATTTAGTTCGAAATTTTGCGCAAAAAATGGAAAAATTTGAGTTTTTAAAATCCATTTCACGGGGTCCGCATTCTCTGCTTAGAAATAGTGTGTAGGTCTGCATGCATTGTAAGCAATAGGTGCAGACCCAAGACTTTTTTCTTTGTAGAAAAAAGTCAGGGTCCGTAGGGGCCACATGATGCACCTATGGACCCCCGCGGTCGATTTTCTAAACCTTTTTCTCTTCTAAAAATCAAATTTAAAGCCTAAAAATGAAATGTAAATGGATGAAATGCAAGACGCGGAGGATGTGGATTACCTGGAGCTGATGGTTTTTTATTCCAGTGGACGGATTTTCCATAATCTTCACAGGAACTTTCTTACCCAAAATCTCTCACTTCTCACTCTGAAATCAAATGGTAAAAATGAAGCTAGAAAAGCCCTTTTATAAGTTTTTTCGAATAAATGAATTTTTAATTTATTTATTTTTCACTTTAAAAGGTAACTTTTTGAATACATTTTTATTTATCTTAAACAAGTATGAGTAACATTTTGAGTTTTTGTGCAGAATATTGGATTTTTCGGGAAAATTGATCATTTTTCAATAGAGAGCATACTTTTATCACTTTTTCGGACTCTTTCAAAATTTACGAAAAAGTGAAACATTGGAGTCTTCTTTAAACTCTTTTCTGACTCGTAAAAATTGAAAAGATTGCTGAGTTTTTCCATTTTTAACTTGTTAAACGGAATTAAAAAGGCAGTCCACTTACAACTCTTTTCTAACCATATAAACATGAAAATATCATCGGACTTTTGTCGTTTCAAGTTCGATATTGGTTATAAAACGACGTGTCTTCTATCACTTTTTTACTTTTTCGAATTGAGGCCACTAATTATGAAAATTACTCCTTGATCGTAATGGTCAAGCGGTTTTCTCGAGTATTATTTTATACTTTTTTGGGCTCAAGGGACACAAATTTATGAAAAAGGATCCCCATGGAGTTTTCTTAAGTTTTTCTTCTGACTCCCTAAAATTGAAAAATACTGAGTTTTCCTATACTGGACTGGTTAAAATTTAACAGTAAAGGACATGTTCAATTTTAAATAGGAACGAACCTTTCCTTCTTAGGGTTCGAATTTTAAACTAAGTTGGACTCATCCAAAGGATGAGATTATAAACAAGCAAATGTTATCCTCCTCAAGATTGTCAAAAATAAAGAGGTACTTGCTAGAAATGGTGGGGGAAAAGAGAGAAAAATGAACCTGTTTGTTACACTTTGTTTTTTTTTTGGAAAGGTCGTTAACCAATCTTGAACACAACACTTTTTGTTCACCTGGGTTGGGAAATCCTTTGCCTAACAATTAATCAAACCATATTGAAGTCTTCAGCTGGTTTCTAGGTACTAGCTTTGGGTCAATTGTCACCAAGCCATCTGCAGTGTCGTTATGTGTTCAAGAGATCAGTTCAAACAAACCATTCATCTGCAAAATATCTATCATCCATTTTTATCATCCCTGAGTCAGTCATTGCCGATATTTCTTCAAAACTTGATCTATGATTTCGTGTTGTGGGCTTGCCTATGACGGATCGCTTTCTATCGACATCAGCTCATTATCTAGGAAGTTGATCTAGAAATCGTTGGTACCTTGAAATCTGCATGCCCTAATGGCAGATTTCTCACCTTCGACGATAGGTTGCATCATTGACCTTCGATCAAAGGATTCTATGACATGTTCGACTTCGACTCATTTATTCACATTTCATGGATTGTATTGAGTACTTTGAGAGCCATTGAAATTACTGGTGGTTTCTCTCACACTTGTTAACAGTTCACATCATTGCCTAGTAATCAAGTGGTTTCTACCATGTTCGACTTCAACACATTCATTCACATGGATAGAATCGTACTAGTTCGGAAAGCAGAAATCAAGACCCTGGATCTAGTTTCTACCATCCAGGCTGTAAGGAATTTTGTTATTCATTATACAGTGGACTATTCTTAAACAGATGGTTGCACCCATACTGTGTCTGCATATGTCTATACTCTTGATGTATTACAAAATCATTCCTGTATCAGAATAGTTTAGTCAGTTTTCTAGTCAGTTTTGATCTGAGTATGGGAATGCCTACCTCAGCGATGATCTGTGTACATATATATATATTTTGCATTGAATGTTTTTACAAGTTCCAACTGGGGTGTCCACAGGATGATCCTTGAAATGAAAAAGTACTTCACTCTTCATAAATGATAGACTCTATCTTCATCTATTATAGACTTCGCACTTTAGGGGGCAATCTGTTGCACTAAAAATTATCACCTTGATATTCTGCAATTTGTGTGAGTCCATTACCACTCATACATTCCTCCTTTGCAAGTCTTGAGCCTTAGTTCCTCATATCAAGCCTTGAAAATAAGAGAAAGCCCTCAAAAGTCTCTAAAACTCTGGTTCCACACTTTCTCTTTGCATTACCTGCGGTCCCGCACCTAATGG